>JAABKK020019816.1:0-95816 GCA_011634745.2 Catotricha subobsoleta | reverse complement strand
ACAGTAACCTCAACACAAACAACAATAAAAACTTCAAAACAAAATCGCATTAAATCATTTTTTCTCGTAAAAAGTTTTCTTTAACATCATCATCATGCCTTTAAGTTGTAGTTATAAGTTGTCTGCAGAGACGTTTAGCATTAATTTAGTACATTTAATAAATGTAATTCTAGATTTTTAATTACTACTTATTTTTAATTTTATAAAAATTATTTCCTATGCTTAGACAGAATACTTCGGATTCATATTCAAATTCAATAATTTGTAGCATTCTGTCATTATAATAAGTTACTGTTTTCATTTTATTCCTCAATGAATTCTGAGACAACATCAAATAGAAACGAATCTACTCCGCACACGTTCTGTGAATAGCAGTCTCATCGCACTATAGTATAGCATCTATATAAAAGTAGAAAATAAAATTTTAAAGATATAAAAGTATAATATTCCACAACAAAAGCGAAGCTCTTTTAATTTTCCAACCGGGAAGATGATAACGTTTTCAAAATAAATGGCAAACTTTTCATTCATTCGAACAATTTTCACCTTATGCGGATTGTGGAGAATATCTTCTTTTCATGCAGACATAAGAAATTACGTGTGCTGAATCAGAATATCAAAAACCATTTAAATAATGTTTGTTAGTTCAATCGCAAACTGTTTATATTTTGATGTTATTGTCTATTTTCTTCAGCACCATTACTAAAAACTACCACGCAATCTATTTTGTTAGCATTTACCTGTGAGAATTTTAAATGGCTTAATATTTTTCAACCAACTTTTGCATAGCAATCTTTATTAACTAACATTTTTTAACAGGAGTATATCATAATATTTATGCAATATCATAACATTTTAATTTTCTTCTGATTCAAATTTATGAGTAAGTAAGCGTAGGCAGAGATGGGCAAGTACTTATCTAAAAAAAGGTACTGAAGTATCAGTACAAAGTACTTTTAAAAATTATACTTAAAAGTCTTTTTTCAACTATAGATATTTTAACAAAAATTTCAGTGTTATTTTGTTAATTGCTGATTATGCAATTATTATAATTTATTTATTAAAAAATGTAGATACTTTAAATTGTGCGATTATTAAAAATTATCAGTACGACAAAAAAGTACCTACTCTAAGTAGCAGTACCAAATACTTTTACATTTAGTAGTCGAAATTATTTTTTTTAAGTACCAGTGCCAAAAAATGTACTTCATAGTAGTATTATACTTCAGTACCAAAGTACTTAATTACGACCATCTCTAAGTACAGAGGAACCTCTAATAATGAGTGATACCGATAGCCTGTGTTTAAATAAATACAAGTTTATATTATTTAAGATAACTAAAGTAATTAATATGAAGTTGAAATTGGTTTGTTCTTTTCATTCCAAATGACATAAAATAAAATGTAATTATTGATTTGGAAAGTTAATATTTTTTCAAACGTTTTTTAACATTATTCAATATAAAAATTGAGTTTAAAAAAATTGATTGGAAAATTTGTGAAAACAATGCAATTGTACAAATACAATGCCGATCGATTTTATTTTATTTTATTTTTCTATGATTTATTGGGCCACAAAACGAAATGAACAATATAGGTTTTTTAAAACAGCTTGTGCTTTATTTCGTTTCATTTCGTTCTTATTATGATTAATCCAAGATTGAAATTGTTGTATACTCGGCATAATTTAAATAAGTTAATTGTTTTGGTTAATCAAAATGAATGAATTTCTTTCATTGAATTGGGACAATAGCTCTTTGTAATAACAGGTCCGACAAATCGGTATTAACCACTTATTCGAGATTAGACAAAGCTATAATTGATAGAGCTTTAAGTTTACGTAATATGGTCGTTTCACCTCCGTGTTCTTGACATACAAAAAAAGACTAACTTTTTAATCGCACAATAAATAAAAAATATTACAGATTAAATTTTCAAGCAATGAACAAAATCTTCAATTTATTAGTAAAGCTTTTTAGACATAACGTTTACATTGTTGATAGAAATTAAACGGAAATCACGTCCCAAAGTAGAGACGTACGACATCGTTGTACATTTTAACCTAAATATTCGTAGTTGTAAACATAAATATTATCAAAATGCTTAAAGAAAATGGGTAGCATAAGCCAGCCAGCCAGCTAAGGCAATGTTTGTAGTGCTAGACAGACAACTCGAAACGAAACACATACAGAAAATTAAGAATCTGTTACATTCCAGGTCTTTTATCATTTTGATGTACCTGTCAGCGTCTGATTTTTCGACGACACTCATAAAATACTTTAAGAGGCGTTTCAGCTTACACTTTGAAAATGTTTATAAACATATATTATCATCATCATGCACTGTACAATTCACGTATCATATTTAAATACATTGTTGGCGAGCGCAAACGAAGGGAATGTCGAAAACATTTTATTTGTTGCTAAAGAAAGAATTTAAGCGCATAGAACTTTTAATTGCTTTTCTACTTTAAAGCCAATTATATTGCATGACAACTTTGTTTGCATGTAATTAGTGCTTTAAAAAGATGTAAAAATTAAATGACTGAAATAAAATAGTTTTGATCCCACGACTTACAAACGCAACACAGATATTTCTGTAGGTACATATCATAAACTATTGTGGTTTCATTTTCTATACCTCTTATCAAATTAAGGTAAATGTTTAGCTGCTGTTTGCTAAAAATATGTTATAGGTATAATATGATATGCAGAAAACGTACGTTCAGTTTTATTACCATCATTTAAATTTCATTTACTCCTTCTTTTTTTTTATATCGAATTGAGTAAATTTACTATATTTCTAGATCAAATTTTGTTCAAATAGACAAATAAAAATATTCGATTGCAAAAGAAGTTTTCTTCTAACCGTCGTTGGAATTGCTATGAAATACATAATATACCACAAATGGAATAAATAATAAAACAGTGTTGCCTAAGGAAAAGTTTTCCATCTCCTTGATGATAAATGTACTTACTTCAAGTATCGATGAATATATGGGAATCTAAATGCACATTGCACATATAAAGTTATTACAATTTGAAGTTGGTTTTCAAACAAATATCGCTTCAATATTGAACTTTTTTTTTTCGTTGCATCGTCATCTTCATCTTCTTCTTTAATACATTTTCTTTTTGAACTTTTACTGTTGGTGCTCTTGAAGCGTAGTAATCACATCTACAGCATCTATAAAATTTAACTGAAAGACCAACTAAAAATATCAAAATTATGCAAATAATTTAGTTTATTATAATTAATGGAGGAAAAATGTAATTCGAAATTGGTCGCTAATTTGCTTGAAGCTGAGTTCAATACTTACGGTTAATTGCGATATTTTTATTTTATTTTTATTTTTTGTCAAATTCCATCGAATGTACAAGTACATATTTTTATATAGTTTGTTTTTATTTAAATAAGTATGAGATTGAGAATATTACTTTAAAAAAAAATAATATCTGAACTTCACATGATGTTACAGGTAAGTATTTAACCTTATTTTAACCACGAATTATAATGTTTGGTAAGCGTACAAAAGGTACAAGTATCTTAATAGAAATAATATTCCATATTTATGTTCTCGTTACACATTCTGTATCGTATGGTTTGATCATAACATCCAATGTATAAAACCATATTCGGTATCAGTGCAGAAGGAAGTTTTCTGAAACATCATTATGGTTGCAAGCAGAAACTTTTGCATTACATAGAACCTATTAACATAAAATGTCTTGTGTATTTTATATTAATGTATATGTTACACTCTATTTCTAACAACAGCATACGTATAAGAGATAAAAACGTATTTAGTGAAACATTCACCTAGACTTAGAATTTTGAATAGGGCTAGGATGAATATTCCAATCATGCATTGTTCGAATATTTGAAATGATCATTGTTACAATATTCGAACATAAATTTTCGAGTTATCGAAATTTAAAAGTTCGCATATTGCGAATAATAGGTAATTCATTTTGATTATTATTTTAAATACAATTATTTCAAGCATCAAATACTTGCTCAAAAGTATTTGTATTTTGTATATAAAATACCTGTTCAAAGTGTCTTCTACAAAGTCTGATAGAAATAATCTGTATATTCTTATTTATTCTTTTTGTAATATTTGTAAATTATATTTTATTTATTTAAGTAAATAAATACAAATACTTTTACATCAAACTTGTATCAAATGGCTTCAAAAAAATACTTTAGCGTTTTACATCTAAATACACAAGAATTTGCCCGGTAACCTCTATAAAATTCGAAAAAAAAGAGTGCTCCAATAGATATATTCACAAATAATTTGGATTTTAAATGCATTGGAATACTCTTCATAAAATGTATGTAATACCGTTATAGCATCAAGTGCTGCATGCTGCATCGAAGTGCTTATTTAGTTGTGGTCAAGATGTATTTTCAGATAAACATTGCTCTCTAACTGATGAAAACTTTGAATCGCAGCTATTGTTAAAAATGAATAAATATAGATAGAATTAATAATGATTTTACTAAAAAAAAATAATATAAAATAGTTTAAAAGTAACGGAAAAAGTAACGACGTTAGTAACGTTGTTAGTAACGTTGTTAGTAACGTTGTTAGTAACGTTGTTAGTAACGTTGTTAGTAACGTTGTTAGTAACCTTGTTAGTAACGTTGTTAGTAACGACGTTATTTTTTTGGAAAGTATCAATAACGATAACTTCGTTACATTTTAAAAGTAACGTTCCAACCTCTGAAATGAATATATATAAAAATGAATAGGTATGCACTCTGTGCAGTCATGATAATATACGTATGTGTAATTTTAGTTATCTCTTCTTATATGGAAAGTAAGAAATATAGCAAATAGCTTTTCTAACTTGTCCACACTATTAAGTACAAGTACATTATATAACGAAACAGTAACGAATAGAATATAAAATCGTAAAAATTTATATCGAAATTAAAGGCTATATATTTATCGGTATACACCATACAGTATGGAATTAATGATAATAATAACATTAAATTAAAGGCATAAATCAAATCAGGAAGAAAGGCATTCGTCAGCTTCTAGTAAGCTATGTACAATTATTTATTAATAATTATTTAAGATCTTTTACTTTTTTCATATTTGGATGAATAATGCCAGCTATCATCCCAATATTATTTATTCATTTGAATGAACATAGAATTTCAATAATGAACCATTGGATAGTGTATCGTGCGGAACGAATAGGATCATTTTATGATAGTTAAACTCTTGAACCAAAGGAGCTTAAGCTTGTCCCGCTTTGGCAAGTATATACGTAATTTATTGAATGGGTTTACCAGATTCACATTTGATTTAGAATAAGTTATTTAATTCGTTCCACACGTAAATTTTTTTTTTCAATTTTTGGTAGTATCGTTCTAATTTGTTGTTTCTTTTTTTTAACCTATTTGTTCTAAGCCATCTTATAGAGCTTTTTGTGGATTTCTTAGTATTTTATATAGAATCATTTTTCATTGATTTTATTTCTGAAAGTTTAGAAAAGAAGATCAATGCTTAAACACAGCCTAGGATCATACATATTATTATTTTCACAAATATACAATTATCTGTAAGCCATAATTACATTTACATCATATAATCACTTAAATTATTACTATTACGTATTATTATATTCATATCAGCTCAGAGATATTTTCCGTCTCTATTTTAAAATAATTACAAAATGCCTGTACTAGAAGACTTATTTTCAATAGTATATGAATGGCGCCTAATTGAGAGTTCGAAAATAGCACGTACACACAATTTTGTATCGGCATAAGGTATGAGTTTGTATGCGAAAGTTTGTGAAACAAGTGTTAGATATTATAGACAGTGTACGCCTTGTTTGCCTTATAATGTAAAAAGAAAAGTGGATTTAAGTCGGCTTGAGATGAAATCTGTAGAAAAATAGAATGAAAATGCTTAAGCGGATTACAGTAATAACAAAAAAAAAAAGAAAAAAGATATCTTCTTTTTTCGCTTTAATACTTAATACAATGAATTGTTGCTCATTTATTTTCTGTAATTTGGATGTTTTTCATTGCTATTTTCAACTAGGTATATATTCATTTCTAGAGATTTTGCGTATTTGGTTCCGTATCATATAGCAATAAGTGATTTCAGAAAACACTCACTAGATATTTTTTTTTGTCTTGTTGCTGAATATAAAAAAGCTATACTGTTATTATTAATCAAATAATGGTTTAATGGCCAATCTTACAAACGATATTCAATATGTTTTTCTTATTTAAGTAATAAGTACTTTTACGACCGCCATTTAACTAAACAGCTTGAATGAAAATTATAATTCGTTATTAACACATCACAAACAACCAGTAAGAATAAAAAAATTCAAATACTATTTGGTATTAAAAAAAAAAACTAACTCTTTGCGAATATAAAAACTCTAGACAGTTTTATTAAAAAACAAAAAAACAATAAGAAGAAGGAGAAAAGTATTAATAATAATATGTTTCACAAAAACATTTTTTAGTTATTCCACATTATAACAAAACGAAAAAAAAAAACAGTCCCCAATGGTATCTGACTCGACAGAGCCTCTGACATAAAGTTTATGACCGTTTTTATTAAACAATTCCCATTAGACCGTCAGTGTGTACAATACTTTATAGCTAGCAACTAACTTATAGCTCAATAGAAAGTAAACAAAAGAAAAAAAAACTCATTTATCAAAATTTTACATTGAAAGAAGAGCCGAAGAAAATGATTAAGACTTCCCCATAATGCGGACAAGCAACAACAGCAAAAAAAACCCTTCAGTTCAATCCTAACTGTGCGAAAAACAAGCATCTTAATCGACATTATTCCATTTCGAACCATTGTTTTAAGCAAATTACATTCATTTTAATTTTTTTTTCTTTTTTTTAATACCGCATACTTTGTCAGTCAGCGAAGACAAAAGGATTTTTTTTTTCAGTTTCTTTTCTTTTTACTTTTTTTAAAATAATGTACTGAATTGAAGAACGAAAAGAAAAATAACATTTTCATTTTAAAAGAAAACTCACAAAAAACAAAAAAAAATATTTTGTAGAATGAGTAATAAGACGAAGAGATGGAAAATATATAATATTCAATGAGTTCATTTATTTAACGTTATAATTTAAGAAAAATTCTACGTATTTTAAAATAAAATTGATTGAATGTAAGTAACAACCATAATAATAACTAATAACACAGCTCTGTATCTACAACGAATGATACAAAATAAAAAAAAAAAAATTTGAAAAAAAATAAAAATGGAAAGATTTTCTTTTAATTTTTCCCAATTAGATTATTCCATGTCCATTTTTTCCATTTCGTTATTTTATCTTCGCTTTTTTTTTAATTTAATTCAATTCAACCTCAGTTCATCCTTTTATAAATTATAACATTATTATAGCCTTTCCTTTAGTATAAGTATTTACATTAGAGTATACAGGAGCAGAAACCGAAAATGCTTTATATTCATTTGTTGGATTTATTTAACTACGTATAGATTAAAGGAATAGTTTAATATTTTGAAGAAAATCGGGATTCTCAAGAACTTTAACTCATAGCGTTTTTTGTGCTGGTTGAGGGCGCTTTTTTCTGAAAGTGAAGACCTTTTTTTTTAGCTTTTACTACTCTTGCGCGAAGTAACTTCATTTTTTTATATCAAAATAATAATAATAATTTTATTTATTTATTTATTTGTGTATATTAATAAGGGCGTCGCTTTAAAACTTGCATTAGGGCGCAATTTGCTGTGGGCAGACGATATACTTAACTCTTCTAAATAACTCTATAATATATGTATATATTTATATATGTTTAATATTGTCGAATTTAATCGCATTTCAAAGATGGACTCCCTGTAGATTTATTTAGGAGCATATAGTGTATGTCCCTAGCAATATAGGCAAAAAAATGTTAAACTATGTTTCTGGTTTTGTAGTTAACACTTACAACATAAATATTCGAAAGAAAAAAAGAAAATGTTTTTTGAAATAAGAATAAAAAAATTGTAAGTAGAATAAGAACCTGTGGAAATCTGTCTATAAAAATTATTTAAATTTTTCTTATGTATATATATATAATATATATATATATATATATATATTCAATCTCATGAAGAGCTTTTATTATTTCTACGTGGAGGATAAGTCCGTTGTGTTATTCGTTTGCTTTTGTTTTAATTTAAGGGTTGTAAAAAAAAAGGGATAAGAGCTTGTTAAGAATGGGTTAATTGGAAATTAGATGGTTTCAAAACGGAAAAATTACCATAATCGGTGGATAATAGCAGTGCTCTTAAACTTTATTCTCGGTTTTATGTTCTGATTGCGTAGAAGATTTTCGTTTTTTTTTTTTTTTTTAGTAATATTATTATGAATAGCAATTTAATGGTACACCTGGTGGCACTGAATGAACAATATTTAATAATATTATATATTACATATTTATATTTTGAGAAAAGATTCATCCTAACAGCGAAATTTAAATTTTTTATTTATTATGAAAAGGAATCATTTCTTTGAAATAATTTAGATTTCGAATTTTTCTTGTTCAATTTTTTTTTTTTTTTTGGATATGAAAATTGGCAGACATATTTAGGTTTATTTAATTTATTTTACCTTTATGGATATTGTTTGTAAATTTCTACATAAAATTTATCATGTAGCTCATTTTACTATATACTGAATAGAATGTAATTACAATTTACATCTAACAACTCGCACATGTAACAATTCCAACGACTAATTTTATTATTTTACGTTGAGTACAATGAAAAATGTGTACTTATTTAGAAGTTATATCGTATGGGGAAGAAACTTGTAAGTATGCTTTACAAGAAGCTCTTACAACCCTCGCATTTATCAAAATTCTTTCGCATATCCAACCACTTACTTATATATATATATACTTACGTTTACATACGTTTCGAGTTGAGTGTTATGCCATAAATGATTATATCAATAGAATAAACAACGTTCAACTTTTTTGGTTAAAACAAAAAATAATATATTAATTTAATTTGAAAACTTTATATTTATTACTTTTTCTAATGGCAGTTCGACATTCGATACTGCATGCATTCATGAATCTCTTCTGTTGGCCTCTTCTTTCCTCGTAGAGAGATTTTCTCTGATATTGTCTTTAAAACTTTAATCTATTGTATACATCTTTGAAAAATACAAAAAAAAAAATATGAAACAATAACAACAACCGAAAGTAAACAAACAAACAAAAACGTTTTGTTCGCATTGAAATAATTCCTGTTCTACACAGGCGGTATGATAGTGTATTATTTTAACAAACTCTGTAGTTTCGACACTATAAATATTATATTCCTTTCGGTCCACACTTTTTATGCAAAAGTTTTACCAGTGGCGAACTTTTAGTACACTAATAATAATAACTCATAGGGAGCCCCAAGCGTCTCTTTTCATTCTATATCGCTGCGATGCGATTACTTGAAACTATGAAATGTTATATAAGATAATTTACCTATTTATAAAAAAAAATCTAAACGTTTTTTTGAAGTTTCTTTTATTTTTTTATTTTGTGAATTTAGGGTCTCTTTTTAAGTAAATCATGCAGAACTTTTAGTATCACAAAACAACAAGTTGAATAAACTAAATTCGAAATCTATATATTCACAAATTACATAAAACATATAACGAAACAAACAAAACTATATTCCCCATTGTAATTGTAAAACATAATATGCTTTAGATACAAATTCACTATTTTGTATTTTAAATAGAAACAAAACTTCTGACTCACTATCCCATTATAAGTTCAATTTAAAATTCAATAGAAAATATTGAATCAAATCAAACGGAAGAAATGATGTGAAAACTTTCTAATCATATTAAACCTAAGTATTTTCTATCGCAAATAACTCTTCAAACAAATAAATCTGCTTTTATAGCCGGTGTAATATGCAGTATTTTTGAAAATTGTGAAGAGAGAAAATAAATAAACATTTGTCTTTGAATTTATGATTCATTCCGTACGAAAAAAAAAACAAATATATTTCAAGGAATTTAACCTGTGATGCTACGGCTTTATGAATCATGTATTATTGTTACGATTAACAATAGATCGCCAGAATCATATATTTATTTTTAAAAAAAATCTAAAGCCACAAAATACACTTCATGATCAATTCTACTTGCTTACAATATTATTTTGATCACCTTTAAAATTCACAGTAAGTGCATCTCATTCATATAACAAACCTTTGAATGCAAACGTAACCTGTACAACTTCATAATTCAACAAAAAAAAATAAAAATATTATATGATTATATTTTTTATCTTGAATATGAAGTGAGAATTTATTTTCTAAAATAAAATTTTCGAATTGGCAATATTTTTCCAAGTGCTTTAAAACAGCATGTTGCATCTATACGATAAGAAAATACTATAAAATGTAAATAATATAATAAATAAATATGATATTTATTTTTAGCGTCAATTTTAAGCGATTTCTCATGTTGAATGTTAAATTTATTTTAGGTTTAAAAAGAGCTCTCACATTTATATAGAAATGGTTATTGTTTTAAAAGACTTCGAAAATTTTAAATTATTAATAACACAAACACCTTAATATTAAACCCTTATTTATGAGAAAAAGAAGAAAAAAAAGAAAAAAAAGAAAAACCAACAACAACAACAACAAACAAACAAATGGATAAAAGTAAAGTCAGAATACGAAATAAATAAAATTATAATGTACACACAGTTCACACAAATGACTTCCGATATATTTTCCATGAATGCTTTAGAGTTGAAAATTGTGAATAAATAAATTTTCGTTTTATAATGGTCTTTATATTCTGTATCATGTAATGGTTTTCTGTAATATGAATTTGTATAAAATATGTTTATATCAACTATATTAAACGAATAACAAAGGAAAATTTTGTGAAATTATATGTTTGTATTATGATAAATTTTTTTAATATTTATTCAAACAATGTGGAAATTGTTTATTATTATTATTACTATTTTTTTTTTTTGGCGTCATAATATTATTAAGAAGTCTGCTGGCATTATACTCGTACTTTTTTTTATCGTAAATTATTTTTTTGGGTCACATTTTCCAAAAACTAAATAGTTAACTATATGAAATGAAATAGGCTTAAAATGCTTTTTAGAAATCATTTGGAACCTGGAAATATCCATAATAAGAATGAATTTATTTGAATATATTATTTGCTAACATTGTATTCATATTTATAATAATGTTATTAAAACTAAATGATAATTTGAACACTATTTAACGGTGAACGGAAGGTAAGCGTTTTTGATCGTTAGTTCCTGAAATAACAACAGAATTAAAACATTTTCATGCAAACATCTTTTAAATCAGTGCGAACAATTGTTGTTTAGCTTTGGGTGTAGCCAATTACTGAAATTACATACTTATTAATAAATTAGTTTATTTATATAGTTATTTAAATAAATTTAAATCAATTAATTTTAACATAAATTATTTGATTTCTCTATGTCTATCTTTAGCTAGAAAAAAATAAGATAAACATCAAGCGAATATTCAAGAAAATATCGTATTTAAATTTCCAATTTGTAGGTAAATACTTACCTACCCATGTGAAGAATGATTGATAGACGCAGTCTGTTCTTTTATATATCAAAATATAATATTATTTTATATTTGAACATAACAGCATTTTGCTGAAATGATATAAACCAAAAATGCTATAATATAGAGAAATAATCAAAACAAGTCGACAAACTGAATGCTCTAGTGGAATCACTATGCGTTTTATTCTTGGATATGAGCAAATTTATAAGCAAATTTTCTCATTTCATCTAATAACGCCTACTGACATTGTATGTACATAAATATTTTCATATTATGATGTGATATCTTTAACTTACTTATCTAAATATAGTTCTCTGTATATAGTTTCCAGATAAACGAGAATCGGCAATGTGTGTAAAATATATTGAACGTCATTATAAATATTGGCGTTGAACAATTTTTCGATTTTTTTTATTATTGAAAATGAAGGGTGATAGATTTTAAAATATTATCATTTTCATAATATATATCGGTAAAAAAAAATAATTTTCATTTGAATTGCAGGATCAATTTGAAAAATCAATTACCGTAAATGTTGAATATAATCAGATCAATCTGTAAAGTTTAGTATTCATATTTTTATATGTATATTCAAATAACATAGCGAATATGTAGTAATTTTTGATATATTACTAAATCACAATTTAGATATTAAACAAAATCTTTAAAATACATTCCATTTTATTGATTCACATAAAAGTACTAACTTACCGATCATGGCCTTATACAATTTTAAATTAAAAATAATTTACCAAAATATTCCCATAATCATTATATACCAACTCCAGTTATCAACCTACACTACTGACATTTGACATTACATAAATTATAAAGTTTTATTTAAGAAAATCGAGGTAGGTATATATTTACGAATATTTTCAAAATTGACATTTTAACCATATCCATTTCCTCAGAAAACGAATTGAAAAGGAGCAAAGATGAGAATATACACTAATCTGACTTTTGTGTGCCATTACTCTTTTCACAAAATAAAAATAAAAAAAAATAAGAAAAATAACATTCCCGGGGTCGCTACGCATAGTGGCAAAAAGATTATTCTGTCTTAAATCTTATCTATTTTAGATTCATAGTGTCACTGTCACACCCTTATAGAAAACGATATAATAATATCTATCTATCCACCATATCCAACACGAGCATCAATTTTGCAACAATTTACTGAGATTTTACCATCTCTCTATATAAATAATATATAAATTTTATTTTATTGTCGACAATATATATTACTACCCAATGGGATTCTCTGTGTGGTACTATATATTTTATTTTGATTTCGAGAGACCCACCCTATGCATTTAACTAAAGCTAAATATTTCTATATAAATATCTATAAAAAAAAAAAAAATTATACCATAATAGAGAGAAGAGATATAGAGGATAATATAGAAGAACCATATTATTTGGATATTAAATTAGACTTATATAGACAACGTGTGTACTATCTACTATGAAAATTATATTCATCGCTTTTTACCACTCTCGCTATGTGTAAATTACAAGGAGGTGATATATTGAGTAGGCGACCAAACCATATCATTTTCGTAAAGTAAAGTAATTTGATAATACAATTTCTTAATGCATTGCTAAAATAAGAAAATATTCGATTTAAAGGAATATTTATGAAAATGACAATAAAAAAAAATTATCTTGGCGTGACGTAGTATATAGATGATTATGTTGTGTTCATTAATATTTTGTGAAGGAAATGATATAAAATTTTATTTTATTTTTAAAAAATTGATTAATTCTTTCGCATTTTCTTTGTCAATTACTATACTCTACAAATCTTCACATGCAAATACAATAAAATGAATTGTGTATGGGGGGTGCATGACTTATCCCCGAAATGTGAAGTAAATTCTAAACAGAACATTTATTTTTGAAGACGAACATTTTGTCACATACTTCATACAATCTTATGAAAACTTCTAGTAAAGGAAGAAATTACACTGGAGATTATAAGGGATAGACTCCTTTGGGAGGAAAAATTGTCCATCACTAAATAGTAATGTTTATGTGCGATTCTCCGTTTAGAAGTTATTTTATATTTGGAGGATAAATCATTAGCCCTTTGTCATTTACATAACAACTGTGCATTTAAAAATTGAAAAATCCACATAAAATTTAAATGACGACATTTAAAATAATCGCATTTTTTCTGCAAAATAGCTTATTTATAAAATTTTGTTAATTTTCATTGCGTTAATCATAAAATTAAAATAAACCCAATAAAATTATTTCAAAATGAAAATTTTACGATAAGCATTAACATTTAAACTAAATAAAAAATTATTAAAACACAAAAAATGGAAATAATTATAAGTTTGGTTTTGAAAATTACTGGAATATTTTAGCAAAGGGATAGTATTTCGAAATATAAATTAATATATCAGCGGTAAAGCGATTATCCTTTGCCATTTATATATTTAATAATGATCAATATATTATTCCATTTTGCGTAGCCTGTTTTTGTGTATTAATATTTTTTAATTGCATAATTTTAAAATTTTATTTCCGCGTAACAACAAAAATTGTATAAAATTTTGGATTATATCTAAAAGTTGTTAATCTACATTTTATTGAATATAAAATAAAATAAAATTAAATTAAAAAAAAGAAAAAACAAATTAAATAACAATAATTAAATATAAAATGTATTAAAATTATTTTGATCCAACCATAAAATGCGTATATAGCCAATTTCAAATATGTTTTGTTTACAAATTAAATAATTGATGATGTGTTATTTTATTATTAAAATAAATAATTTCTCGTATTATTGCTTGGCTGTGTATGTGAATATTATGTAAGTGTGTGTGCCGCCGTTGATTCAAAATCAAATAATAATGTGCGAATAATAAATATTGTGAAACAAAATTCTAAAAATATCTACTTTATTCTGACAAGCACAAGTTCTAATAAAAATATTTTATGTATATACTTGAATTTCGATATTTCATACACACACACTTCAGTACTATTTTTTTTTTAGAAATATATTTTATTCTTTTGTGTTATGTAATTGTATGTAAAACATTTATTTTTGAGTATTGATGAGTCAACGTTGTGGAAAGCACAACACATAATATATGTTCAGGAATATAAGATCAAATCTGTTTGATATTAGCGATAGCGACTTTGAGAATCAAAACAGTTTTTTTTTTTTTTTTTTCATAAATGAATTTATTCTTCTTTTGAATTATTCAAAAATAAATAAATATTGTACAAATCTTTGGTAATAAATCGCAATAGTGCAAAAAAAAAAAATTATAAGATTTCTTTAACAATTTGAAGGATCGACCAAATTTAATATACATATTTCTTAACATATTTTTGTTCTGTTTCATTATTATATTTATAGATAATTTATTATACATGATGTCACAGAAAGATGAAACATTTTACTAATTTTAAATTGTAAATAGCAAATGATGTAAGAAAATAATATGCAAGTGAAAATTTTATAGTTTACTTAAAATATGAAAATAATATTATTGGTATTACGTCATCAATTTATTCTTATGATCCTAATTTTCCATTTTGTGATTTATTTTTGAAAATTTTAATTTATAAACCAAATATTTATTAGAAAATAGGTTTGGATATTTTCCAATTAGCTTATAATAACAATCATAATAATAAATGTTGTTTGTTGTTGTATAAAATTTATGAAAGAAGTCCTTCGTTCTGGCTGATTTATTAGTTACAAGTTACGACTGTGTGTTTTAACTATTATTAAATTTATGGACTTTAGATTTGAAAATATGACGAATATGGTTATTTTTTTTAAAGAAAATCTAATTCAACTGAAAGCGAAATATTTTTTTGTTTTTCATTAATAACGATATGAAATATGTTGTAAAAATATATATATATATTATATATATATAAATAAAATAATAATATATAAGTTTTGGAGGTATGGAGAACCTTAAAATAAAGATAATTTTATAAAAGCATATATATAACAGAAGAATCGTACAAAGTTTTCTATGTGGCACTGTGGCACACGTACCAAAGTAATATTTATTTCTTTCATTTAGATTTCTTTAGATCACACACTTCAATACTTTTATGTAAATTGCTTTTTCACCCCTTTTTCATTTTATCGCCGCGTTCATCATTTACTCTTGGCGTATTATTGTCTCTGAGTTTATATATTATCTCTACTTTTGGTTGGGTTTTTGGTAGCTAAACTAGGTTCGTAGGTATTTTATGTTGTTGTCAAACATTTTGTATATTTCACCATATCGAAATATTCTAAATATATATGACTCTTTAGTTCTCTATCAATGTGTATGTGCGCTGTTGTATTTATACATTTGTATATTTTACCATTTTTACATTTACATTCATTACGAATTGCTAACAACAGTAACAACAGAAATAAAAAGCTACATTTATATTTTAGCTTTAAATGCCATATCGTCATAATTGTGATAGAGCTTCACTTATATTCTTGTGCTCATACATAAATAAGAAGTTAGACACTAAAAAGTTTTGTAATTAAAAAGAAGCTTTTGAAATGATAATATTTAGAAAAGTTTTCAAATTCAATTTTAACAAAAACATTTCTATATTTATTTATGCGAATGGAAATTTAAAATGATATTTTTATTCTATTATGTATTAAAAATTTTTTTTTTTGAAGAAATACATTGAATTTAAAATAAGACACATTGTAACTATTTATGTATGAATTAAGAGTTAATTCTGACATTGAATTTACTGAATGAGTTATATTCAAGTTGAATTTAAGCTTACGTTATGTCATGTAACAGACAATTGTTATTATTATGAACTCGCTTATAGATTCGAATCTACGCGATGTTATCAATGATTATTTTGAATTCGAAAAAAAATGCGATTGTGTAATAAAAATAATTAAAATTTTCGTTAAGTCAGTTTTAAATTAGTGGGCTGAATAGAGTATGCGATGCTCATATATCAAGTACACTATTATAATATGCAATCAAAATTCATATCCTATATTTTCAAACCAATCTATTTCCAACTACTTGCTATACTCTGAAAAAAAAAACTATTATAATTTTAAGAAAAACTGAATCTGAATAATGTAAATTTAATCCTTAGCACATTTACCGGCATTTTTAAATAAAAAAATAAAAAATAAATATAATTAATTTCACCAATATTTCATCTACCTACGACTTATGACCTACAAATTATTATTTTATTTCATTATAATATAATTTTTTTTTCTTCTTTTCAGATAAAACAGTTGCAACCTTCAAACAATAATGGAAAACTTAAACTAGCGGATTTTCTTTTCACACACCCAACCCAAACACACACGTACATAAGCAACACAAATAAATAAATAAATAAATAAAATAACAGAAAAAAAAAATCTGAAAAAGAAACACAGACGCCGTTAAACAAGCAATATTTCGTAACAAAAAAAAAAAAAAAAAGGAAAAATAATAATGATATAATTCTCAGAATTAAATTATTATATATTTTATCGTAGCGATCACGCAACTCACGCAAAAATATAATTTTATTTATAATTTTTTTTTTGTGCTTCTTCACGAATACAAATAGCTAAATATATATTTATATGCATATGGTTCGCATCCGTACAACGGCTAACTATTTAAATCAAACGAGATCACTAGAAAGAAAGGGAAACACATCTAAAATTTATTTTGCAAGACATATTTTCCAAGACAATTATAATCAAATTGAGAATAGTAAAAATTTGAAATTGCTTGTGGCAGATTTACAAAATACAAACCGGTAAATGTGTATTAGTTTCGCTCAACCTAGTGATCTTCTCTGAAATTTTATTTGTTTATATACAAACATATAATTATCATTATTTATCAGTAAATAATAAATAAATAAATAAATTTGTGCGTCAGTGAGTTTTTCGCAAGTGTGAAATATTAAAAATAGTGTGAAAAAGAAAATTATATTTTTGTATTTCATTGTGAAGATGTTATTTCAATTTCACATTTTTTTTTGTGCAATTTTCTCAGATCTTAAGAGTTCATCATAGTTTTTTTTTCCTTTTTTAATTTATTATTTATTATATTTTCTGTTCTAGTTTTATTTTTATTTTAATATTTTTTTTTTCTCTATATTGCGGATATTAGGAAAAACTTAATAGAAACATAGTGGTAATGTGCTGATAGAGATTTGATACGTGTGTCCGGTATAAGTAGATACTTCGATCAGTTATATCGTGGTATTTATTTAAATTTTATATAGTTAATGAATATGCGAAAAATGCTGCAGCATAAAATGATTTGTAAATGGATTCTTATACCAGTTTTATTTGCAACATTTGGATGCTTAGGAGTTCATTGTCAAGGTAATTATTGATTATTATTACATAATTAAATATTTTATTTTATATTAGACATATTTTAAAATTTATTACCATTAACACAAAGCTGAAATGAAAATATTATGCAAAATTCTCTAATTCTATCGATTTGATTAAATTGTTCGAATAGCAACAGAAAATAAGTTGACTGAGTATTCGAAAATTATTTATTGTAAGATTTATATGATTGGTAACTTTCATATTTATAGAATATTTATATAATATATTATATTTCTCTATTTGAAACCACATATTAATTTTTCCATGACTACTAAATGAAATTAGATAATTAAATTCTGAATTTGCATATTTTTATATTAATTATGAATTATGAGTTTCGCAAACCATTTTTATATATGGTTTTAGATAGTTTTGGGCAAGGCAAAAAAAAAATGATCAAGTTCTATTTTAACAATTTTTTTTTCGATGCTCATGTGGTTTGTAAACGATAATTGGTGACTAGAAAACTGCATGGGCCTATATTTAAAGGCCCCGCTCGACCCAATTCATTAATATTTAGTTCGATGTTGAACATGAACCAAGACGCTAAGTACAGGCTTGGATCAGCTCAGCCCATTGCCAAAACCTTAAGGCCCGGCATAAGCTCATTTCAGCCTAGCCCATTCATGATATTTTTAGTTTTGTATTAAAAAACGTCAAAAGTTGTGGTATAACTACTATATTCATATATAACATTTGAATGTTAATAGTAATTAACTGCATAGAATATGAAATTCATCATTGACAAAATATTTTAATAAATTTTTCATTTACTAATTAAATTTTGAAATACTTATTATGATGTTTTTAGTGTATTTTTTGCATTTTTAGTTTATTTGAAGTTAAAAATTATTTTATTAACATATACTAAAATGCTAACATCAAATATTTCAAAATTTAATTAAAAAATGAAAAATTTATTAAAATCAGGATTTTAAAATTATATTGCGTACAGAAATGATAATATATTTATAAATTTTTAAATAATATACATAATATAAATATTAGACTGGCCCTTAAAAATAACTTTTAGTCTGATTCCGGGTCTCACCCCCCATTTTTTTAGTTTTGGTATAAGAAAAAAAAATATGAATTTTGAGATCGATAGGGTCTTGAATTTTTGTATGAAAACGAGAGAAAAAATGTATAGGAAATTACACACTTCTACTAAAACTTTGGACCGGCCCATGCAGTTCTCTAAATTGGCCATTGATCATGCTCTTTAATATATATATATAGATTTTGGTGCCAAATCTCTTGCGGTTGTTGGTTATAAAGATACGAATATTTATCATTTTTTTTTAATTTTTATTCGATCTTCTTTGGATTATGTATACGTGAAGCATTGACCACACAGCATATTACTATTGACAAAAGAAGTTTAAAAAATAATAAAATTATCAAGTACATTTTAGTTGTTTTTTTTTACTTTCGTCCACAAAAATCAAGCAGTGTCATTGATCATTATTATAGTTCTTTTCACTCACAGACGTATTCTATTATATGCAATTATTTTTCAAAATAAAACGATAAAAGATACTTACATATAAAATATCTTCTTCTTCAATAAATAAATGCCCTAAAAGAAAAATTTAGTGTTCGTTTCATGAAGTGGATAGTGTGCCACACTGAATGATATCTAACTGTAACCAGATACACAATACCTTTCACGTACATACTACAATTTTTTTTTTATTTTCAGTTTTCATATTTCCTATATCATATAAGTACACCAGCAGCAGCAAAAATAATATTATAAATCTATTCTGTATCTAGTTGAAATAATAATAATAATACCATGTTATATGTTACCACTCCAAGTCATAAAACTTTATGACTTTTATGCTGGTATTACGCGACATATTTTTCATGATATTTTATAGCAAAATATAAATTTGTTCGAAAAGATAAAATAATCCGAACGCCCAGGGACAAGAATGAAATTCACTCAAAAATTCATGTTTGTTTGTTTAAAACGTATGCGCGCAAATCAATTTTTTAAACGTATAAATATAAAAATAAAAATTATGGATGATTTTTGAAAAATGTTTGTGATGCGTTTAGTGTCTATACGACGCATGTCAAATGAAAAAGATATTTGAAGGTGCTAAACAAATGTAAACAAGATTAATGTTTACCAAAATCAATGCACGTTTGATAGTAATATAACTATAAACCATGAAAACATGTCTCAAATATATTTGATTTGGGTTCTTGAATTACTTCACAGTAGGTTTGGTTCCATATGCTAACATTTATTGAGAAAATGCGATGAAGGCAAATATATGAGTATATGTGTTAGAAGTATATTCTTTGGGACTTACGTTCCATAATATTATGTGGTTTTTGATGCGTATGCTCCGAAATGAATTAAGAGCTTGACGGATAACGTATAATTTATCGACAGGTATTTTCACAGTGAAATTGTGCTACCGAATAGAAAACATTTTCTATACAATGAACAGGACCAGTATATACATCCATAGTTTTTTTTATATATCGAGCGATACATTTTGCATGTTACATTATCCCAAAAAATGGCCAAAAAATAAAACCCTTTAATATAATAAATTTACCTAATTAAACATTATAATATTGCTTAAAAATGCCTAACCGCGACGCATCGCAAACAATTAACATCAAGAAAAATAACTCGTCTCATTAAATTGAAATTTATTTTTCTACATTGCAACGTTCCCACAAAAATTTCCTCTTCTATGTAATTGTGTTGTTAATATTTTTTTTCTCTCTGATAAATTTATTACCTTAATTTAAAACCATTGCAATATTATAAATTTTTGTATGTGTGCAATGTGCCACCTTCATGTTGTAAAGCTCTCGGGAAATTTAATTTACCATTTTCTTTTTACATTTTTTTTTTTTTTTTAAATCCGAGCATTGAATTAATAACATTTGAAAATTCTCATTATGTGAATCAATACAATTGCTTTTTAGATTTACTTTCGTAGGGAAGTAATTATTTTAAGAGCAACAGATTGCTTTCTAGAAATACCTTTCTCTATAAAAAAAAAAAAAAAAATAAACAATAAAAATCGTTAATAGCGAGACAAAGGAAACACTTGACGATCTTATAAACTGAAGCAAATGGCATTTTTATAATATTTATTATTCATTCTTATGGTAAATAAAAATGTTCCACATTCGTTTCAAAGGTGAATTTTTTTTTATTGATGAAGAATTTATTTATTCACCATTTTACTTTGTGATAAAAATGGTTCAATCAATTGAATATAGCTGCACCTGCAATTGTTATTATTCAGAGTGAATTTTAATTTTCACTAAATTAAAATTGAGAATAAATCGTCTACTGTTTGTGTTTCCTTATTTAAATTAATTCTCTTTAAAAAGGTGAAAATACAAAGTAAAGGAGATTAGAAATTTATATTTAACATATATTTAACTGGCTGCGGTCTAGTTTGCTATGGTCTGAACCAAGCTTATTATAATTATTTAAATTCATTAACGACTGATATGATATTTCAGAAGCTGTGTTAATTATGGTATGATTCCATGTTTTCCTAATTACTATTCAAAATAATATTGTCGACTTATTGAAAACTCATTCATTGTGGATTTTAATATCGTAATTACTTATTTGATTTGGTTATTATTTCAAAATATGTCAACCTTATAACGTAATTAAATTTTTAATAAATGAAATGATAACACCAGTGGTATCCCAGTATGGCTATTGACAATATCATGGTATAAAATATATAAATTAATATTAGGGGTACTCATGTCACCGTGGTAAACGTAGTAATCGTGTTATTCGTCTTAACATTCTAACACATAGTAACTATTACTAGGCGTGGTAATTTATTTGTATGAAAAAGAGATTACTACACGTAGTAATGATTACCACACAAAAAGACATGTTTTTTTTTATTACTACGAGTAAAAATGTATGAAAAATCAGTTCTCTTTCTGTTCTTTGTGCGGATATTGGTTTGCCTACATGCTATATTAGTAACAATTTACAAAAGTACGTTCACGTCAAAATAGTATTTATGGTAAACTTTACTACATCGCAATCATTACGATGGATGACATGAAAATACCTTTATTGATCTTATATAAATCTAAAATTGTTATAATCAAAGCTACGAATCCGGACCAGTCGGTTGTCCACACTAATTTTTTTATACCCATTTGAATGGTTGAAAATAAAAATATAATTTAAATTTAAAACATTTTTATTTTTCAATTTCCTATTAACTTTTTATTGAAGATTTTTTGATGAAAAATGTTTTTTATACACAACGCAATTGTGGCTAATTGCATTAAATTCATTACATCATAACAGTTTTTTGAATTATATTAAAGTTTATACAAATATAATAAAAGCAAAGTAAATATAATCGGAAGCAATTCGTCGTTGTATTGAGATTTGTCATATTATTAAAGCTATACAGTATACATATATTGAAATATTCATATTTCAAAATTAATTTTATGTTTTTAGATAGTTTTTCTTCAAATTTATTTCTCAGTTGTATTTATTAGTATGTATAACTCTGAAATTTGGAAGCAAAAAAAGAACATACTGAGCCTTAGACAGCGCAACAAGAAAAAAGGAACAAACAATTTTATTCAATTACTCAAAAACCAATATAAAAAACAAAAAAAGGAAACTTATAAACCACATACTTAATAGATTTTTTTTTTCAAAAATGAAATAAAATAAACAAACAAATCAACAAACTAAAGAAAATGAATACGCAAATAGCGTCTTTGATCTACACATTTGGAGAGTAGACAGACATTCGACCGACGTCGACCACCAAATGCAATCTTTTTCATTTTCTAATACCTAAGATTTCATTTTAATGTGACGGCGAGTACATGTATCGCGTGTATCGCACCAGCTATATATAACATAATTTATGTGACAAAATGCTTTGTTATATGTAGTGCATGAGAGTTTATGAGAAGTTACCTCCACGGTACGCATATACCTACACCAATTGATATTATGTTGGTTCATATTGCTAGCGACTAGCAATTTTAAAAATGTGATGCTGATAAATGATGAGTAAATATGGCAAGAAAGCATTAATATTTGTTATGGTTGCCACGATTGGGCTAGGACATGTTATGTAGATATGGAAAAATGAATGCATTTATATTTATAAAATTTTAATTTGTTTTACTTTTTTAAAACGGCACAAGAAACTAAATTTAATTTAGTTTTCTCGAGTAAGTTATTTTTAAACATAGTGAAACTATTAATAGTACAATACATAAAATTTTAGGTATGTTCGCACTATAAGAGGCCATTACATATATTTTACATACAAGCACACAAGAATTATACCTTACATTAACATAGGTGAGTCTACCTCTACTATCTATATCAACAATTTGATGTTGATGAACATGGTTAATCATATATATTTTATGAACATATATGTATGCCTTTTATATATAGGTGGGCAAAAAAAAGAGAACATTTAAAATTCACGCAAACACATATGCACAATATCGAACACACATAATACCGTTTATTCACCTTTATCATGTGAATTTATTTTTAAAACGTCTTATGGCACACGTTATACTTGCTTTTACTTCATACCAAAATGTAAAGGTTTTTCCTAATACACAGCAATCTATGTATTATTATTCGTAAAATTATACATATAGTATATACGAACGATACATAATAATATAACGAGGTGGATCGTATGTACATTTTGTACCATCTCAACTATATTATATAAAAAAATATAATATTATATTCAAACATAACATATGGGTACAAAAATATGTTGTGAAGGCGAAGGATAAAGAAAGTTATTGGAATGTAAAGACATTTTCAAAAGGTGCGGTATTTTATGTGTGTGTGAACTATGTTATATTTACGTATTAGGTATGGATAACATTGCTGATATAATATATATAGAAAGAATACGTCGCATATATATGTTTCTTCAAAAACTGTGAAAATTTGTCTTCGCCATCAGGTTGAAAAATGGGGTAATTTGAGATAGTCGACGAAGCATGCAATCATTGCTTTGTTTTTTGTTATGTAAGAAAATTATATTATGTGTCTTATGTAGAAGAATATAAGTTAGATGAATTGAAGATAAAAATGGTGTTATGGTTGCACCATGGTGTTTGTAAATATACGACAATGTTCTATTGTAAGTAATATCAATGAACAACCCTAACTTCCTTTGTGGTGTGTAATAAGTGGTAGCAATGTAATAAGACTCGTTATTCTTCTTCTTCATATTCGTTTTGAAATAAAACAGAATATTAATTTCTTAAAATTAATGTACTTTGCATTGGCATACGTTTGATAAACTTGAAAAATAAGTAAAATCAATTCATCAGAAATTATTTGATGTATATGAAGAAAAGCTAGTTATCTTTAAAAAAAAATAAAAAAGGAAGAAAGAATATAGAGGGTGTCCCAGAATGAGTAGCCCAAACTTCGGGGGTGAATTCCTGGGGTCATTCTAAGCAAAAAAATGTAAGGGAAGGGGCGTCGGAAAATTGACCGTTTTCGAGTTATACCGATTTGAAGTTTTTAAGTTCGGATGTTTATGAGGCCGCAGATTAAATCACTGAAATTATCATAACTCGTCTAAAAATAAACCGATTTAGACGATTCTAGTTGCGTTAAAAATGTAATTGTCTAGACTACAACTAACGTAAAAATTCTTTTTTCTCTATGATGCATATCGTTCGTCAAAATCAAAAATTTGTCCAAAAACACCATACATTTTGATAAAATTCAATTTTTCTCAAAAAGTTTGCTTATTAAGGTTTTTTTTATTGTTGATTCTGATTCTACGCGTGATTTCCTACAATAATTGTATTATTATTTTTTTCGCTACGATGTATAGTTTCCGCGTAATAGATTGACAAACATGCGAATAGCAGATGATTCGAAATAAAACATACGAATATATCTAGTCTAGAATTACCTTTTCAACGCAACTAGAATCATCTAAATCGATTTATGTTTAGACGAGTTATGACAATTTCAGTGATTTAATCTGCGGCTTCATAAAGATCCGAACTTACAAACTTCAAACCGGTATAACTCGAAAACGGTCAATTTTCCAACGCCCCTTCCCGTACATTTTTTTTTGCTTAGAATGACCCCAGGAATTCACCCCCGAAGTTTGGGCTACTCATTCTGGGACACCCTGTAATGTAAATTTGGTTCATCATGAAATTAAACAGCTAGACTCAAAGATAAAAATATCTTTGTATCTTTTTAGTTCACATGATAGATTTTTAATTTCGTTTAGAATTTGCTAAAAGAGCGAGTTATTATACGCAAAATACATACCATCTGTAAAGCTGTAATTATGTGTGAATTGATATTTATGATTATTTTTGTATTTCTCCATTCCATGCATAATAATATATTAAAACAATTGACTTTGTAGAATTTTGTAATAAATGAATGTAATTAATGTTAATTCAAATATCAAACATTTCAAATATCTATTAATCCAGCTGTTTAATTTAATAATTATGCATTTTTCGCAAATTATCGAAGATGATTGAAAATTTATTAATAAGCAATATTAAAAGCTATTATGCCAATAATGGGTATAGAATTAGAAATGATAATTTGGTGGTCGAAACATTTACATAGAAATATAACAATAAACTAATATGTTGTAAAATAGAATAGAAGTTTTGTGATGGAAACAAAGTGTGTACAATGGTTTTTCCGGTTTTTTAACCGGAACTATCTGTAAAATTTGATTTGTCTTTGAACGACCGACCTAGCGGGGAAAATAAATTAATCAATTAGTGCAACATATTTCGCCGCTAGGCTCTTCAAAAATACAACAAATTCTTCGTGAACTGTTGGGTTGCTATAGGTCGACAAAGTACAATCACTATTTTACTATATCTGACGCCGATATTTTACCAACCGTTGCATTTTATCTTTTATTTATTATAATATTAAATATCGTAAAAAATTCATCGTTTCTTCTTTCCTACGAAAATTGATAGTGATGTTCTTAAAAAAAGAACCGAAAAATAAGAATAGTTAGAGTATGTCGTATAGGGTATAATCGTTTCCTCTTTTGATCAAAAAGTATAATCGAATGGACACTACAATAGAATTTGAAAATATCCAGTCCGAGTTAACCCAACCTTAACATTTCTATCCCTAATTGTGAATATATGCAAAATACAAGTATATTTAACCTGACTGACATCTGCTATAATTTTTTATACTGTTTGTTTGTAGATATGTTGGCCCCGAGAACACAAACATTAAATATGATATTATTTGTATGTACACCTTTTTCACCTATATTTTAGGTATATTCTATGTACACATATTAAACATAAGTCCATACACAGATATTTGATCACAGGTGTGGTGTGTTCTTTTTCTTTTTTCTTTCTACATTTTACTCCCCTGCTGAATGTTTGAAATAAATTGATGCAAACATGTACTGGAGCTATGGTTTTAGTTAAAGTATAAGAGTTATCTGCAAAATATTCATATATCACACACATGTGTACCTACTGGATTTTCATGTCGTTCTGTTGTGCATATTATAATACGAGAAGAACAAAATATTTTATGAAGTATATACGACAAAATATGTGACATTAAGAAAATTCGAAATGTAAACTGATGGACACAGCCAGACGAAATAATTATAAATGTTTGTTGGATTATTTAAACTTTAAAAAAAGAAACAATTGTACTTGAGTAGTTTGAAATTGTATAGATATTTTCAAATAGCCTCATTAGAATAGCGAGGTCGATGCAAGTTAATTTTAAAGTTAATGAAACGTAAACTTTAATGTAGACATGAAAAAAAATATGAACGTTTGAAATTTTACATTCTATTGCTTCTCTAAAAATTATCTAAATTATTAACTAGGAATTCTAGCTTTGTACATCATAGTATCAGTTTTACAATTTTCTATAGAACATTTCTGCACAAAACAAAAACGGCTCGGATTTGAAATTTTTTCAATAAATTTATTCGTACTCACTCATTCGTTACCATTCACCTCTTTTAAAAAATATTTTTTGTTTCAAGCTAGCTAAATATGCTGTCCTCATATTTCAAAATTAAAAAAAGAAATAATAAATATATAAATTTCTTTTCGATTAATCGGTACTTCTTAAATAATATCTAATTTCACTCCCCATATTATTTTTTTACAAAAGAAAAAAAATATGAACCAAATGAAGAAAGAACAAGTTAAATTATATTTTCTATTGTTCGGTAACTAATAATATTTTACCATCATAATAAATACGCCTGTTCGAATATACTAAACTTACCATACACATTAATCCATTACACCGGAAGTTCATGAAATGGTTGGCTTCATATATTTTAACGAATTTATTTTCTCATACAACTATTAACATTATCCTAACATATATTTTTATTCCATTTATTCTTTCTTCTTTAAATTGAATATTTAATTTAACAACGCATTATTATAAATAAAAAGGCGTCTCCTTCTGTGCGTGTGTATGAGTGTCTCTTTATTATTTATCACATGTATAATTATTTTACTTTTTTACTAGCTTTCCATTATGAATAGTAAGTAATTTGCATTATTTAAATGTGTCTATGTTTTGTTTTAGAATATAATTCGATTTAATGTTTCTTAGTTTTAATTAAAACAAATGAATAGAATTTGCGGGTTAGTACTTAAAAAATTCTTGATGCAAAAAACATTTCTCAATAAATCGAGTAACGAAAGCCTAGTTTTAGTTTTTGTCTTTAGTAATACTATAATGGTTGTATTAAAATGCATCTTTATTTTAATTTATATCTGAAAACTTTTTATTTTTCTTTGATCTTATGCAATTTTATCAGTTTTTATAAGCATGCAAGATCGATGTTTTATTTTGCGCGTTAATATTTTATTGTTTTACTTCCATTATGTTTCACAGAATGTGTTTTAATATTCATTAGAAAAAGATGTTTGCCGTTTTTGTTTTGAAAAAAAAAAAAACATCAATTCTGTTTCCAATCTTATCAAAAACCAGACAATTATTAGATTTTCTAATTGCATGAAGCAATTGTATGTGAATCTATTATTATTGAAAGAAATTAAAACAACTGTGCTTTTTATAATTTTCTCATTGTCGTTTCATTATTTCTTAGAATTTAATTTTTTACGATTTTGATAAAAATAAGAGTAGTTTTTTTTTTTATAAAATAAATTAAATAATATATGGGAAGCAGTGTTCCTTGTTTCCGCTTTATGTGTCATAGCGTCTATACCAGTACCTTCACACAATTTTCTTCTACTTAATACAAAAAAAAAACAGAATGATAATAAACACTTCTCGCGCATAGTTTAATTATAAATCCACTACACTTCTCATACTTTTTGCCAGCTTTTATTATTCATATTCATTATATTTATTATATGAAATATACAAAGGAATTTATACTAAAAATTTTCACACGAAATACTAATTTGTTTTTATTTATGTTCGGTCGACTGTAGCACTATAGCTTCTATTGTTTTTATTATGATTTTTATTAAGATTTTTATTTTTATTTTATTCTTTATATCTAATTTCGGATTAGCTTTGCAATATTTATTTATTTGACAGAGGTGTCTACTTATTATTCATTCAATATATGCGCTTTGAGCGGCGGCGGTTGATAAATAAAATTGTTTTTGTTGTTTTAAATATATAAAGTATTATACTTACATATTTTTTTTTTTTCTTTTCTAAATAATGGAGTAATATTTGACAAATATATTTGTACAATAAATAAAATAAATTCATATTTTATGATGTTTAAAAAATAAAACGTTAGAGGATTCTGAACAGTCAAATGGCACAACACTTAACACTATATTACTTCTAATAAACATTAATTATTTTTTTTTCTAAAATTTTGAGAATTTTCAAAAAATATTATTAAATCAAAGAATTATTAAATAAACTTAATAAAATCAAGATAAATTGTCAATAGAAATGGATTTATTGTGGAACATCGATTAATAACAGCAGGAATATAAAAGTGTTTCTGCGTGCGCATGGTTATATTAAGCTAACGAATGTTACTTTGTGTAAGTATAACAAATAAATATATTTTATAATAAAATATCTATCTAATAAGAATAATAAATTATATATTATAATAACTATTCCGAATTGGCACTAGCACTAATTCATTAATGTATAGAATATTCTATGCATTATTCAAATTTATCATCGTATTGAATCTTAACAATACTTGTTTAATAGACAACTAGTTTGTTGTAATGTCTAACATTGAAATTACCACAATTTAAAACATTTAAATAATTTTATTCTCGTATTCATATTTCAAAATAGCAGATATAAATTTAATAATCCAAAGAATAATTTACGCAAAAAAAATATTTTTTTTGTTTCTTTTTCATTCTGTATAACCAGTCGATTCAAATGTGTAAAAAATGGTTGGAAAGCAGCCATATTTGCATACATGTTCATTTTTTTCCCATGACTTGGCTACCATAAATATGTAAATGTTTGGTTTTTTTTATTTGTTACTATATATATATGTATTAAATTTTATGTTTGAATAAAACAATTATAAATATCTAAATCTAGGTAAACAATTGGAAAAGGTGTACATTGAAAAAAAAAAATATCAGTGGATTTACATTTGTATTCGCTTAATTAAAATTTTTGCATTTTTTGTGTAACGTATTATTGGATTCGATGGTGTTTCTGTATTTAATATAAATAGACAAGATGAATGGGTTAATTTGTAAGGGCACAGGTTGTATGTCTATGTATGCATGGATGCAGAAGGGGTTGAGTGGGGCTAACCACTCAGCAATTTGTGCATCCCTAGTTATATGTAGTACGGTACATGCATGTTTCTTCAGCCTGGTAGTCTGCCTTTAGGCAGTCAACGTACCCGGTTATATTTTTGTACAACCGAAAGTTCTATCGTATCTTTATGATGAGAAATTTACCAAATATTTTTTCGTCCATGGTCATGTACAGCTCATTCATCCGTAAATGAGTCATGCAATTGACACAGTCGCTCTACAGTTAGACAACGTTACCCATCATGTTTTTATACATATTACACATACCTAAATTTGTGCTTGCAGTCACAATTACACCTACCTAACAATTTTTACGTGTATAGCAGAATATACGGGAAGTACAGCTTATAATGGTGCCACTCGGTCAAAATTGTCTGAAAATTTAACTTCGAGTAATTCATTGCTGGAAACAAAGCCTAAGCCTTTTTTAATTTTTTTTGACCTGATCGGGATTCGATTACTGGTCCCCATGCGCTGTAGCCTACCACTCTACCATTATGCTACTATGCTACGGCACAGATTGTATATACAACAATATTTTTTTGGTCAAGTTCTTTGCTTAACCAGATTAACAACTGCATATTTTTAAATATGTGACTAGCACTAGAATATTGAGGGTCGTATTCACGAAACATTTTAGGGCGCTTAAAAATGGGAGATTTGCCACTCTCAGATTTAGTACATTTTGTATTCAAATATTTAATATATTCAGAATATGCTAAAAGCAACCTTAAAATAATTCGCAAATGTGAGATTTATGTTCAAAAACGCATTAATATATTTTTGCGAAAATATAACAATATATATAAAAACAATTTTAATTATAAATTACCAGCAATGAAATATTATTTAAAATGAACTTATTTTCTAAATACAATAAAATAATATCACAATAAATAATTCAATAATTTTAATTACCATCATTTTTTAAATGAACAATTTTCTATTTGCACGAAAAATGCTTTCTTTATTTTCCATCAAGAGAAGTAGAACACTTTTTTATTTATTCATCAATGTACCTCTTTAATGGAAGCAATAAAAGATCTCTTTTTCTTCTTCAAAGAGAAAAAATACTTTCGCAATTTACAATAAAATTATTTTACTTAAAAAAATAAAAGAAGAATTTATAATAGGAATTCAAATACATATAATATAAATTATGAAATAATCATTTGTTTGAAAACAATGCAATAATAGGAGTTTTCGTACTTACATATACTTGCGAATACATCAAAAATTCAAAAAAGAAAATATATGCCAAGAATAGTATAAAATATACATAACGCATTATACGTTTCTAGTTATTTTGATTATATTCGAAAATGAGTTTAATTCCCATGGAAACTCACATGGTATTTGTTTGTTTTCAGATGTTTATAAGCAACCACATTATTTGTAAATAATGTTCCCCTAAACAATTTATTCTTCTAATAACTTGGCTGTGCCCCATCTAACAATTATAGTTATATAATGATCATAAGAACGTTTAAAAGAATATAAACTCACAGCTACGTAGCATTAGTTATATTCTTATAAACATTTATACAGCTTTTATACAAGTGTTATAGTAATATATGGAGAGTGCATAATGGTTTATACAACCTGAACTGCACTTAGCTTAATGCTTCAAAGCATATCTGAAGGCTATATAAAATTTGAATGGTACACATTCGTACAGGGAGGGGACATTGTATATTTTTTGTGAAAATGCGTATATCGCTCATGAAGAATCAAATTCATTTTGAAGCTTACGCATATTTCTCTTACTCTGTATAACATTAAAATGACAACTTCATATTTATTTATGGCACTAATAAATACATATTATGCATTTCATGAATTTTTACAACATATTTATGGAAAATTTTAATGGAAATCCAATGCTGATTTTAAATATTAATGAGATGCCTCGAAAAATAACAATGTGCCCTAGAAATAACTATACATTAATAAAATTAATTATTTTATTAAAAATATAATTTTTGTTAATTCCTTTAAATTAACAATAATTGCAGAAATCATGAGATTATAAAAACATTTTTTTTTTTGCAAAAAATATTATTTAATATGGACGGTGATTATTGTAAAAAATGTTTTTTTATTTATAATAATGGCTTCCTCCCTCATTTCTTTGAAATTCTTTTAAACAACTTAAAGTTTCTATAAGAGCTCTACGTATTTATTAGTTTTATAAAGTTTATGTTCTAAAGCTACGCATTTACCGTTTTGTTGGATGGTTGCATAAAAGTTCTTGAAATGACCATTATAAACCTAATTCAATATAGTTTTATAATGGTATTCGATATAGTCATTTAGCTTAAAACTAAGATTACACTTATAGCTATGTAGCATTAAATGAAACCTTTATACAACGAAGTTTAAAACTAACTGAATATAGAAAAATCTAGCCATTCAAAGTGATTATACAACTTTTATACGTTGGTACATAACAAAAAAATTATGACTTTGAGCCACCGAAACTGTTAGTTGGGTGCATAAGCAATAACGTTTAACAGAGACAAAACCGAACATAACATTTGGAATATTATATTATGGTGTAATAGAATGGTATACTATACTATATTCTTATATATTTCATTTAAATTTATGTATTTCTTATTCATCTGAAACACATCCATATAGAAAATTTGTGTTTTTGACTGGTTGAATAATAGTCGTGCCCGCGAAATCATTTAAGGATGCCAAAGCGATCAATAATACAAGAAAAAGTGTCTTTGATAATTTCTTTAACCACATATCAAAAAGTGTTTTTGTACAATTTGTATATGTAAGATGAAAAAGAAATTGCGAGGTAGAAAAACACGGTGTTCACCATTTATTCACGCAGTATGTAATATAATATTTTTTTTAAACTTCAAGCAACTACCTAAACGAATGCTTTAAAGAAAGAAAAAAATTATACGACATACTGTTTTGCCTACACATAGCAATAAAATAACAGTTACCATTAAATTAAAGTTGAAAAAATAAAAGTTTTTTGACAATTTTTTTATTTCTTTATAAATTTATCTAGAAATTACTGTACCATGTAATTTCGAAAGACGATGTCCATGTTTTGTGTAATATCATATCATAAATGAAAATGATATCAGCCGATGATGTGTCTTCTTAATATCATTTTTGGTATTCGCGACAAGATTGCATAAAGTTTTATACTCTAGATAAGTTGTTTCCCTTAATTTAATATTTCTCATTTTTGTTTTATTTCCTTTCGGTTTTTATATTTTTCTTTTTCTTTTTATTTGTATTTTTTTTTTTGTTCTCATTCGCTAACACGACACTCGTAATTTTATTCAAATTAAAAAGAGAATAACATTAAATAAAATATTACTTATTTAGCACGTCAATCTTTCGTCATACATTTGGACAAAAGAAAAATAAAACTAATTTAACTTTATATGCCGCGTTCTCTGTGAATTTCTTTATAGGCGAAAAGAAATCTATACAAGACTGGACACATCAGAATTGTTTAAAGTCTATAATTTGAGACCGCTTGAGATGTTTTAAAATTTAAATTTAGAAAAACGGTATTACGAAAGTCACATTCACAAATAACATGTTATTTTTTATTTAGTACGAAAACTAATGCAATATAAATAAATATATTATTTAAACAAACAATTCTCACACTCACACCCATTAAAATAAAAGTTCTTTTATAAATCATTTATTTCTAAATAAACCAAACTTTATAAAAGAAATAAAATCCTTTTATTTATATATTATTATTAAATTGTATTAAATTTATGTTTGAATATAACTAAATTTTGTCCGAAACGAACATAATCACATAGAGAAAACTGATGAGGTCAAATGATTTCCTTTATAACCTGTTGCAACGGATGACCATTCTTATACGTATCTATATTGAACAGCTACTAGCGGTCTATAGACATTTTATGTACAATACAAATTATACCATGACCGAATGGGCATACGTATGAAAGTGTATCAAATTTGTTTTCATCAATATCAAAAATAATATAATACTTTGTTGAAATAAAATTATTAATCAACCAATCAACTCTACCTGAATGTATATTATATTTTAAACTTCGAATATTAATATAATGACACGTAATTCGATTAATAAATATTAATGAACAAAAAACGCGTATTTTTTTTTAACTGAAATTTAAGGTATTTATTAATTAATAGGTGCCAGAAATATATTCTATACACATTTTTATATAAAGATCCACTTTATTTTCAAAATCATTTCTATATGTTAAATCAGGAATAGTAATGGGATTTTTTCGGTGAAATATAAACTTGGAGATTTCTAAAAATTTCCCGAGGAGTTAAAAACTATTAAATCTCTTTATTATTTTATATTATTAAAAGAGGGTATAATATAACAAATTATTACCAAATATGAATAATGGTGCATTATTATTACATATCGATGTCGATGACAACACCGCAAATAAAAACTTGAAACATATAAACTGTCCAGATGTGTATACCTGGCAACCACCTCTACAAAATAAAAGGGACAAATATATGGATTGCGAAAACATAAGAAATGATACGTACATAATTAAATTAAGATAAGATATCAAGATAATTTCGCTTTAAGTGAGTTTCTTGCAAAGCAAATATATTTTTATTCTGATTTTTTATTATTTGTTTCAGTTTTATATCTATGTGCTATATCTGAGTAGTATTACCATTTGTGATCATCTTTCGAAGTGTCAGTAAATAATGCTGGTATTTTTTGAGAATAGGAAGTATTTAGCCTTAATAAAAAGAACATTTGAGCTATAAATTAAAAAAAAGAAAATGTAAAAATTCGGAAAAATATGCTTCAAAAACTTCTAAAAGTTTCTGCGACCCAATCAGGAAGCAAAATGCAAAAAAAAATACAATATTTAGAAGGTATGAAAAAAAACATCCATCCACCCCAATGTATATAATGTATATGCTTACGTATTCACTTGAATTATGTTATCTGTAATATCTGTGACAGTGGTAATATATATATGTACTTATTAATCTATACGTCATACATCTTGAACATGACACAATATGAAAATTCATGGGGTAATTTAATTTTCATGCAATGCGTCGTGTTGTAGATGTGTATAACTGAATACACATTAAGTATAGACAATACAATAATGTAAATCAACAGTATATGCGACATATACATCATGTATACCACATAGCCAGTTATACAAGTCAACACGTGCAAATTTGTTTATTAGGATTATACCATCTTTATATTAATTCTAGTAAAAAAAAAAAATCTTTAGAGATTTTCTTGTTAACAATATTATTTTCTTTTTCTTTTCAGGTAAGCAAACAGCTAATTTTACTAAATCTCCAAGTAAGCAGACATTTTTTGAGAATCTTAATTTTCATTTACTTATATCTTACTTCATAAATCTTTTAATGATTGGTACAATTTTTTGGATCAAAATTAAAAAATGTGATTAACCAACTTTTGAAATTTAGATACAAATTAAGTTCATTTGAACAAAATATTAACAAATTAAATAACATATAAAATAAATTATCCACAAAATAGCTTTACTTTGCTTTTTTATTATTTCATTTACATATTTTCATGTAAGTAATTGTATATCATAGAACAACTTTATATCTAACGACCCACCACGTACACAATATTATTATGTCTAAATAAAAACCAAATGACCCTAAAAAGAAACAAATGTCATACGTCGTACTACACAAAAAAAAAGAAAAGATTTTTTTTTTCCTAAAACGAAGCGACAACATTTATATTTATTGTGTTTCCACTTGTACATTAAATTAAGATGAAGCACTTTCACCTACGGTTCAAAAGTAGTAGTAAATCTGCAGTCTGCACAGAAACTTGCAAAACATTAAGTTGGTTTTTTAAGTAGATTAGCTATGAGTAACAAGGGATCTGTAGTAAACATATTACAATTATTAATAAGGCGTAACATAATATATAAAATTTCGTTCCGAAAGTAAGTAAATAATTATAATATTTGGCCAAATAAGTAAAATGAAACTTTCTAGTAGAAATAGTACAGAAGTGAAAAGAATCCTAATGAGACACATGTACTGTTTATTCTTAATATAAAATTGCAGGCAATGAAGCATTTTCTACTTGACAATTTCGTACACGTGATATCATCAAATAAATGTGAATGGTTGATCCCATTTTCATTATTCTATAAATATATCTTTGTATTCCTTTTCGATTTATAAAGTTATTGTATTTACAGTTGTTAATTATTTTAGATTATACAAAATTTGTTATTACAGATTAAGTACCGTTTCTAGAAAAATTATGCTGATTTTTAATTACATATTACCTCTTATTTTGAATACGTTAGTTTCAGTTTATCGTTGGAATTATTATTTTTAACATTGTACAGAAAGTAAGTAATATCCATACAACATACTACATATAAAGTTGCTGAACATATTTCTAGCAGCCGAAATAATTTTATTTTCATTTAAATGTATTTCCATAATATCTAATAAAATATCTCGCTACAAGTTTTGCTTTTTAGATGATTCTCGATGAGCTATTATTCTTAATTATTTTCTGATAAACATACTTTATTTCTCTGTTCCTTTTTTTTTTTTTTAATTTTTCCTTATAATGCTAATGAAATATGCAAAATAATTACGGGAAGTCGTTGTCGTCATTTTCAAAAGTACCTACGCGCACGAAATATTCAACTTGCTATTAAACATATATGTATATAGAAAATATACTGGAATAAAATGGAAGAGGAAAAGTTTATAGGAAAATCTATATTATAATGTTTGTCTATTCGAATCACGAAAATGTATTTAGTGTGTCAAAATAGGTGCTATTATATTATTAAAAGGTGCGTTACTCAAAAATACATTATATTTCGTAAATGTTCATTTTTATTGTCTGCTTTACTTTGAAGATGCGTGAACTAAATAACTAATGACATCATTCACATATTATTCCATATTATATATTTTATAAAATTTATGTAGACAGCAATATAGAAGCAAAACGTAATATCATCAGTGAAATGTGTGTATTAAGTGTTAATATTTAGTAGCTGCTGCTATAAGAAAATTTCCTTCCTGCGTATAACTATTGTGGCGTTTGTATTTGATAATGTAGTTTCATATATATTATTATATATATAGAGAGAGAAATACTTCTATATGTATGTTAAATGTTTAGTACTTCTCGCTTCAACAATTTGTCATCATTCAACCCAACAAAGTATCATCATTATTAGTATGCATAACCAAGGACATTCTCATACTTATCCAGTGAACGCTAGTCTTTCAATGTTACATCCAACTATAACTATATTTCTATATATTGTTATCATTCTATTTATAAATAATAGATTATTATGTTAGTTTGGTGCGAACTAGATAGAATATTGTTGATACGAGAGTTTCTACTAATATGTGGGAAGATGCTATAGTTAGTTGAATAGAATATAGAAATATAAACTATAAACAACAACATCCTCCCATAAGACTATTCAATTTCGATTTTAGTATATATGGTCACGTAAAACACTAATTTTGATATCAATTTACGCCACATTATTGATGATAAATAGAAATTTTCTATGCCTACATAATAAAATCATCACACATAGATTTGTTACATAATATTATTGGAACAAGAACAATATGCAGGTGTTTTCTATTGTTATTCTATGTGTTTCAAATAAAGTACAACTAAATTATAGACAAATGCGGCAAATTATTTATGTATGGTTAGATACTTAAATGGTTGAGTGTTTGATGGATAAATACAATCACCAAATACTTCATAATATATTTCTAATAACTTTAACTTTAAGTATAGGTAATGGTTTGAACAATAAACACCAATTTTAACATCAGTTCCTCAACCAAAATAACAACTAAACTGAAATCACTTCTCTACCACTTTTGCAATTTCTATTATATAGTCAACCAACCATCATCAACTCTCTTCATCAATTCAAATCGTAATTTGCCAGGATTATACATAATGTTTCTCCTTCTGTTGCTGTTACAGCCTGTCGGTTTATCTTAAATAGATTTAACAATATTAGGAACGTAGTTTCGAACGTTTTAATTTTATTATTGTTAATATTGTTCTGTGTAGTGTTTGGATGTTAGGTGAGTATGTGTTTCGTTATTAGATGAGTGTGCATGTGAACTAGGTTATACCATACGTATATACGTATAATTACCCTTTGCATATACAAGATATATAAGTTGCTTTTAACACATCCTGTATATATCCTGTATAATTCTCTATATGATGCCTATAGTCGACACTCATCTCAAACCATAGAAGTATATATAAAGGAGATGTCTTTGTGTTTGATGATAAATTGCCTTCTGAACAACCATCAGCCGTCCTATAATTTATATGTACCCGTACACTGAACATTCAACATAGGTAGCATCGAATTTATTATTTTGTGTCTGTCATTTGATGATGTTGTTGTCATATAGTATATATAACATTATAATATACAGAATAGCTGCTGACTGATTTTAGTAGGTAACTTTCATACTTACAACACGTAAATTGTGAAGAGGTTATAGTTGTTATGGGTTTGGGTTAATTAAATAGCTTGTTCTGAGGGTTGTTGCATAATTTGATTTTTGAAAATGAGGCAAGGAAAGAAATAAAACTAAATCCTTTCAAGGTGTTCTATAATCCAATATACTTTTCAATTATTATTTATATGGCAGGGTGTCGTATTTGACACATAGCTACTTAATTTAAACAAAAATATTTTTTACATTACAGTTTATATATAGGCTTTAATAAATAAGAATAAAACCTTCTTTTTGTGGTTAATTACATAATTAACATTTTAATTAAATTAAAAAGCTAAAATTGCACTCGAGTAAAATAATACATTGAAGTTTTTAATATTTTTTACTAATTGATTTGAAATTAAAGCAATAAGTATTTCAATTTATTGCCAATGTAGCATCGTTCGAATTTGGTTGAATATGAGTATACGATACTTTTGGTTTGTTACATATATATGCAATGCAGTACAATCAGATTAATTTCAATTGTGTAAATAACAACAACCAATACGAACAATTTCAACTAAATTTATACATTGTTCAGAATCGACCTCCGGGTTTCATTTATATCTATACTTATAATTTTTAAACCTATATGCTTCTAATAATTAGTATATATGTCATATCTAGGGTGACCGTCCGTTCCGAAAAAACGGAACATGTTCCTATTTTGAAGTCTTCGTCCCGGTATCCCACAAATTGAAGCTTTGTTGCGACTTTCTTCAACTTTTAATATTTTATTCATACTTATTTATTGGTCTCGATTTTAGAAAATTAATTCATGGTCAGTCCAGTTATATGCAACACTCGGTTTCTCTATTTTATTTTCGATTGATCTGTATCTACATAATACTGTGCTGTGATTCATATTTTTTCTAAGCCATTTTGCACATATACATACACATATTTTTTTTCTATAATACCATTGTTAGTTTCGATTGTTTACAATTGCGCAAAATATATTTGCTGGTAAAACCTAAATGTAAATAAAATATTTTGCAAAATTAATAAATCTTATTGAACAATTTGTTTACGAATCGTATAAACACTGAACATATTAACTATCAACGTATAGCTAATAATTAATTTGTTTATCTGCCTTGCTTTTCATAAGCATAATTTTATAATTCCCAAAATTTATACTTATAAGGTAAGCGTGAACCACATCCATTCACTCGGTAATAATTTTATGTTATTAATGGTTTAGAACTTAATAATTTAACATTATTTAACGTTAACTACCGATTTACATACAATATTTTGGTTGTTACAGTTATTGTATTTTTGGTGTGCGGTGTGAGTCTTTTCATTTTTCCTTTTCATGAATAATATTTTTAGTGTATTTTAACATGTTAGAAAAACATAAAATTAAAGACAAAGAAAAACAACCACATAAAATATTTTCGGATACTTTGTAATTGTCGTGACCACTGCACACAATATATACTCGTATATTATATATACATAGATGTATGTATAATGTATATATATTTGTAAAACAATAAGATTAGAACAATGGTAAAACAATATAAAGTATATTAATAGCAAATGGAACTTCTTATCTTTTAGTGAACACCGCTATTTCCCGTGAATTAAAGAAATAAATGTAAGGCAAACAAACAAACAAAAAATCCTCTAAATTAGTCCCTTTTTCTTTTAGTTATATTTTTTCTTTCTCTCTTTTGTTTTTTTTTTATAGCCATTAACATTAGCCAATATAGTTTTCGAACCAGATAAAGATTCTTTTTATCAAGACCTAATTGCGTTATTGGTCGTTGTCCTAATTGTAATTGGCTATTAAGGGAATTGTAAAAATCGATCGCTTGAAGGACGATGCTTTCTGACTTTTACATAACTGTGTTCATGGACAAAATCAACAGGTGAATAGATGAACTATAGATAGACTTTGGGTGACTTTCCAATTATTTTCTTTCGAGATAAATGATGTAGGTTTGTTTTATGTTTTACGATTGAATCAAAAACATGTAAGAACATAAAATCAAGTATATATGGAATTATTTAATTATAACTTTTACACTTTTACATCTGCCAGTAACATAAAATGATTATATTTTTCTAACTTCCTTGTAGACATTACGAAATCGATTATGGCATTTAAAAGTGCAGAATCGACGTTTAGAAAGTTTCACGTCTTTTTGGCGATGTACAAATTTTGTGAAAATGGATATATAGCGAATTCTGTGTAGAAAATCGAATAAAGAAATGAAGAAATAAACGTTAAGTGAATGTTAGGAAGTGATTAAAATAACCAAATGAAAATCTCGGTTTTAACTTCTTTTTTTTTACAAATAATAAATATTCTCGCATATTCACAAAGTTCTTTATTAACCTTAGGGAGACAATTTTTTCGTCACATCTGAGTTTTTGTTTACAATTTTTTGTTTATGGATCAATGGCACTAAAATATGTTCTGATTTATAGTTATTTTTAATTCCTCGCCAAACATAAGAGATGAACAACCATTGGTTGAAATTTAATTTTTTTTTTAAAGTTTTTACACGAACCATATGTTTTAAAGATCGTTATGTTCCTCATGAAAATGTGATTTTTTTTTATTTCAAACACAAATAATGTTAGTTTTTGATACTCAACTCAACACAACCTATTCCTCTCGTCTTTACATATATAGCAGTAAATATGAGTGAAGCACTCAATAATAATAATTAAAAAAATAAAGTTCACATCAAATTAATATCTTCTCAATTTTATTTAAAATATCAAATATCCCAATACCCTTTTTCTTACGAACGATTCGTTTGTATGACAATAAATTAATTCAATTATATTAAAAAAAAAAATCCTAATAAAAAAGCCCGTACCTCACACGAGAAAGAAAATTCCATCAAAAAAACGTGAAATGATACAATTTGAAAAATAAATTCATTTACAATTTTTATTCCTTGAGCATCTCTAATATTTCGGGTTCACATTACAATTTAACTTTAATGAGTATTTTAACTTAATAAAAAAAAAAAAATTCAAATATATTTTTTTTTTACTATCGCGCGTACGTTCATAATTAAATCAACAAAAAGTCAATTTGTCAACGGGAGTATAAATTTTGGCTATATCGGTATGTTTATGGTGGTATCTATAATCCTCCTTACCGTTTTTGTAGATGACGCTCGCACAAAGACCAACAACAAATATAGGAATGAAAAAAAGGAAAATTTCCTATATTTAATGAAGGTATTATTAAAGATACAAATTGAGCTAAACGAAAATTATCCAGCAATTAGGGATTCTCTGTTGTGTAATCTTACAAAGAAATAAAAAAACGAAAAACGAAAAAGAGAGAATAATTTTACCAAAAGAACCATCAACATGGATTTTATTTAAGACAAAAAGCGATACTCACATTTTGGTTTTACACTATAAGTACAATGGCTTGCAATACAATAAGATTTTTTTTTATATATATATAAATATATGTATAAAAAGGAGGAAAAATATAAAAACAGAAATGTTAAATACAGAAGATATACAGTGATGTACACGCGCTAGTCTTAAAGGAAACAGAAAGATAGTGTGCACATAAAAAAAAAATGCGAAACGAAATAAAGTAATCGATAATAAGGTTTAGTTTCTTAAGAAATTCCTTTTCTGAATTTTCTATGTTATTAACTTTTGAGAAATAATATTTCAGGTGCGGTTATTTTTATACCAGAAATTCTTATTTGAAATTAGTTCAAGATGAAAACAGGTGCTTTAGCAGTATTATTAAAAACGTTATAAGAATACGATGGTATTCTCTGATGATCTATTATTTTCGTTTGTTTAACGTTACTAGTTTCGATTTTACTTTTCCCATTTCGTCATCCTTTGCGCCCCGCAATTCCATTATGTTGCAACAACAAAAACTCATTTATCTGTCAGACCTGTTTGGTTTAATAATGTGTTGATGTAAAGCTACCTTTTCCGAATAAGAAAAAAGTTTTTGTTTATTTTACCTTTTGGTTTTTAGATTTTTTTTTGGCTTGGTTCAACAGTTCAACCATCACAACCCGCGTGTCATATACTCTTGTTGTTGTTCTTTATTTAATTGATTAATTTAAAGCCTTTTTCTTCATTTATTTTTAACAGTTTTTTTTTTTTTTTTATTTTGGTTTTATGTTCCATTATAACTTTGATGTATTTATTTATACAAACAACGAGAATATACTCTGGTGGTCACAATGTTGCCTACTCGCTTACCATGGATAAAACATTTGTACTTCATACACATTCGCGCTTTACACATTCTGTTTTATAGGCTCTGGGTAGTTTAACAACGAATTTTGTTTGTTTTTAATTACCTCGTCATGCTACCATTTTTGTTTCATTATAAATTAACGACTATGTGACGTGATTGATAGTGGTTTTTAACGACATGAACGTTATTTAATTTGAAATTTTTATTTTTATATATCTTTTTTTTTCTGTTTTTGGTTTTTCTTTTAGCTTTTTTCTGCTATCCGTTTATCTTTAATTTTTCTTTTTGATGGTTGCGGCTTTTGTTTTTCTTTTTAATTATATGTATAGCATTTGGTTATGCTTTGATGCGTGATACCGACAGATTTAAATTCATTTTCGAGTTTATTATTATGACCATCACCCTATTTCATAAAGAGAATATTAAATTCGACACGAGAGATGGGTATTAAAATAATGGTTTAAAGTATATTTTTCTCTAAGTAATCATTTAAATCAATTTAATACAGAAAATAGTGCTGTTTGTTTGCGAACCCCAAAATTATAGAAAATCATAATTTTGCTAATATGCATTTTACACATTTTTAATTCATTGATATATTGTGTAGATAATATAAACGAATCATTGCGGTAAGTTAAATCACAATAACTCTAACTTACAATTGTGCCTTTGTAAGTTTTCTTTTCAAAAGAATATAGAGTATAATAGTCTACACTTGCGTATTACTCCTATATTATATCGTTTGACTTTTTTTTTAAGCGTTTTACCTCTTTAATTTCTAGTCTAATGCATTACAAAAACATGAAAATAATAGAAAATTATTCATCCACCTTGAAAGTTCTCCACAATAAGAAAAATATGAAGGAAATAGAAAACTCCATTCGAACATATATTATGACGTATGAATATGAGAACATTGAGGCTTTGTAGGTGCATAAAAACGAAAAAAAAGAAAAGAACAGGAAAAAGCCAATCCATCTTCTTTTTATTTTATTTCTTTACAAGACATGTGTATTTTTTTTTACCTCACCTTCATTCGCTTTTTCTATACAACAATGTTTGTATTATACCTACATGCTATGTTCCCAATAAAACAACAAAAGATATTAGTAAATTATATAAATTATATTATAATATGCGGCAAGTTGAGAAAAAAAAGATAAAAATAAAATAAAAGAATATACCTTTTTCCTATTATACACGTTCTTGCTCATTAATATTTATTGCACATACACACCATCGGCATCAGTATCCGAAAGCCAAGGTATCCGCATCTAGAACCTCTTATCTTTTATACAACACAGAGATGAAAAAAAAAAAAAAAAAATGAAGCTTTATAACCTTAAGCTCTAATTTTCTGATTTTCATACTTGAAAGCGTCATGATCAAATTTGTGTTCGTATAATGCCGGCATGTCTGCTGTATATAAAGTATAAGTAAAATACGTGCGGGCCTAATTAAAGAATATAAAAATGAATTTTTACACTTTATTACTACACTTTACCTGTGCCCTTGTGTTTTCCTCTGTTTTTTTTTTCATTCTTTTTTTTGTTTACTAGGCATTCAAAGGTAAGGTGGGCTCTTTAGATGCTTTTAATTAATATATACATCAAAATTAATTACAACACACAGTCTATGGTGACGATTTTGTCTCATACTATTTTGTAATAGATGAGGTAGGCAATAATGTCATGACACAGAACAATATATTATCTTCTTCTATTTATAATATAGTATATGTTATGTTTGTGTGTTAACATTGAAGTTGAAGACCACCTCTGATATCTTTTGACTTGACCAGATGTTAAGTGACTAGTTTTCTTTATAAAATGTACATGATGATTTTATTAGCTAGGTGAATTTGGTTTTTTCTTAGGAAACACATAAAAACAGAGAGAGAAGAAATTTTATGGTTTTGTAATTGCATTCTTTTTGTGACACATGAATTAATGTTTTTTTTTATTTTTTTTTATTAAAAATCTACTAAATACAATTCGAATTATTTTTTTTTAAAGATTTATTTTAAACTCTTTGATATTTATTTTCTCAAAGAATGAATACAAAGAAGAAACAAAATAAAAAGAGTCCTAAATGGTTTAAATTGAACGTAAACGGTATAATTATTTCGATAATCTAATCATATAGTGTTTAAGTCAAAAGCTATTACAGGTCTTTGAATTGAAGGCTACATATATATGTAAAAAAAAATAATATAAATAAAAGAATGGAATCAAAATAGTATTGCTTTTTACTTCAACACACAATGTATCAACATTTTATAATGAATAGGATGTGTTATTTATTTGAATTGTAAAATTATTTCAAATTTATATTTATATTTGAAACGAATTTATTGGCACGTCTTTTGAAACAATAATTTTTATATGAATGCTTAAAAATATGGTTTAGAAATTAGTGAGTTTTTTTTCTAGGTTTTGTGGAAATGCGTTTTTTAACAATTTGCGAAAATGATTTTTTTTTATAAATTTTAATTACAAAAGAGTTATTTTATTTATTTGAAATGATATTTGCTTAAAAGTTTTAACAATTATAAAAAAAAACAACCTAAACCTAAAACCAGGGAATGAAAAAATCATTTTTTTTTTATTTATGTCGATAAAATCTGATTTATTTCATTACATTTTTTAAAATTTATTTTTAAAATGTTTTGTATTTATAAGTCAAATAGCTTAAATTAAAAAGCAACTAATAATTGCTTAAAACCATTGATATTTTTTTATTTTAATTAAATTAATGAAATAAGTAAATATTTTCTGTAATTTCGGTTATATATGCATCTGCCCGAATTTACAGTGATCTCTTGTCGAAATTGGAAACGATAAGAACCTTTTGTACGTAAAAAAGTTATTCGTTTAGAATTAGACAAGGACACAGATAGTTCTTTTCGTTTCGAGAGATCACTATATTATTAATTCCATGTTTTCTTAAATATCAATTTCTAAGATAATTTTATATTCATTAAATTCTATACATACTTCCACATGAAATTAATAATATTTATTAAATTAACTAAAAATATTTGAAAATACAGGGTATTTCAATTAACCAGCATTTTTTTTTGTTGTTTAAATAGTTAGACTTTATTATCGATTATTATTGATCCATTTTGATATAATTAGTTCTGCACGTTTAACCGTAACAAATTCTTACATAATGTTGTTCCGAGTTTTGGAACAACCACTGGCAGAGTCGCTGCAAAATTATTTTGGATTTTTCACAGCCAAATGTAAAACTAATTATACCAAAATTGATCAATAGTCGAAATTGTCTAAAAAGATACTAATATTTTAGAATGATATTAAAATAAATCACAAAACTTTATGTCCGATATTTGTATTATTGCTGCCATCAAAATAAATTTATGAAAAAGTGATTTAAATTATTATTTCGTTTTTAGACGACATTTAGATCATTTCAGAAAATATCATTTTATACGATTTAATGACTTTACCCAAGAGTTCATGATATTTAAATAGAAACACTCTGTATACAGAGAAGCGAATTTCATTTATAGGTTTATTTCTGTTAGACATTTTCGGAATATTCGAATGTACAGATATAACATAAATCTCAACATATTATAATTCCGTATAATAATGCATATTAGAAGATTATATCAAGAGTGAGAATATTTATCTATTATTATTATTATTATTATAATTATATTATTATAATAATAATAATAATTATTATTATTATTATTATTATTTTGGTTATGGCAAACATTTATCTAAATACACGTGAATATTTGTATTAGTCTTGAATTAACACAATTGATATATTAACAATAATATTATTTAATTCAATTTGAAAGTGCTATGAAAATACTTATAAGACAGCTAATTTTCTATAAATTTAATTAGATATAAACAAGATGGATAATGGATTTATTTACCTGGAAAATGTATTAATAAACATTATGAACCATTAACATCAAGTATATTCAAGTGAAATAAAATGAAAATATAAATAATGTAATTTTTAATCTCAAAATTTAAGTTCATATCTTAATATCTGTCTGCATACATTAAAATTATTTAATTTATTTATATTTCTACTTAAATGCATTATAATGGAATTGTCACAAGGATAATAATATTATTTGGTAAATAAATTTCTAAATTCCATAAATTACTTCTATATATACAAACGCTTCTAAATATCATCTTTCAATATAAACATTTGCCTAAAATAATTTGAATGGTTGTCATATTATGTTGCTTATATGCATATATCATGGATGGGTTGCGAAATTAAAGGTATAAGCGAATTTTGAGTGGAGGTTGAAATCTTATAAAAATTCCTTAATTCAGAGCTGAACTAAACTTTGATGTCTGGTACTAAATATATTGAGACTCATGTCTTTAATATAATAATACCAAATATTAAATAAGAATAGCATACATTTGTTATTGTTGCTCCACATCGTCTATTATTCGCTTCTCTGATTCTTTTGATTCTAATATATTAACTCCATTTAACTATTTACAATCATTACACTTTACAAAGTAATTTTTGGTGTTTGTGGACCAAGTCTTACAACTATTTAAATGAGATTTTTTTTTTCTCCCGTAAAATAACTTTTAATGATATTTAATTTTTAAAATATTCCTTATACAATTTATATACCGGCTGATCTGTATGTGTGGTGTCCTGGTTCGGGTGACTAACCAACCGCATAACATATTTCAATCTTTTTGGTATTTTTAACATTATATAATTATAAAGTTTAATATAAATTTTTTGTCGTTCTATGCACATTTCATATGCATGTCATGATACTGGAAAACGTTTTATTTATTACAAAATTTTCACATTCATCTCCACAGATGTATACACATATACACACACATACTCGTATTTTAAGCGAATATTAACTTAAATTATAAATTACAAAACCGACAGCAAAAGTTTGCATTCTATATTTTATATCCTCTTCCTTTGATAATTTTATATTCTAAATTTCTCATACGTATATGTCAATTTGAATGTGTTTGTGTGTGTATGTGCACATTTATTAAAATGTTTGAAACAGTAATTTGCTTATGGTAAAATGTATATCAATTTTCTTTTTATTTAAAGCAATAATTTATGATGTAATATGTTAATTTGTATGGAATATGTATTAGTTATATAAGCAATTTCGGCTTTATCATTCGCATATATTTGTCAACGATACCCAAAAATGTATTATGCAAATTTTTGAAAACTGAAAGGTGAACGAAACGAGAAACGTTTTAAATGTATAGTAATGTAATATGTATATTGTATACATTTATATAATATTCTCTTGTCACCCCATCTTCGCCCCATCTTTCATTTGTGAAAGAAGGTAAAACAACCACAACTGACAACACATCTCACTTTTATTTAGTAGACAAGGTACTTTGCTAATTTGTATAATAATATTATTGTGATATTCTTAATGCCAACACAGAATTTAAATGTTTTAGTCTTTTGCTTTCCATTTTTTTTTTTTTTTGTTTTTTTTTTAAAAACGCTGGATGTGATACCTGTAAATGTTGTTGTTAAAATATTTGTGAAGACGTGTCTTTATTTTTAGATACGCATAAGATAAGTACTGGTAATAGCAGACATTAAGTGTGATATGTATACTGTACAGCTAAGAAAAAGACCATAAGCCATAGCACCAATTAATATAATTTCCTATTTTTTTTTTTTTATTAAGACATTTAAAATGTTGTAAATCTATTTTCAAATAATTTCCATAAATAAATAATAAAAAATAAAAAAAAAAATAAATAAATAAATTAAAATAAAACCTCCGATATGGCACCCTAAATGAATTCAATTTTTTTTTACCCGTTTTTTCTGGAGTCTCAGGGTTGGATGGACGGATTTTGATGGTTGATATATCGAAAGAAGCAGATTTTTTTTTTAAAGGAAATATACATACTGGCTTTTTTTCACCCTCCAGATTTTTTTTTTTCGTTACAAAAATGAGGTCGTGTACCAATTTGGCACTTTTTTTTTTTTTTTTTTTATAATGCAGTAGGATCTCGATAACTTAAACTCAAAATGTTCTTTCAAATTAATTGGAACTATCGAGTTCCCCGCTATAAATAATTTCGAGCTATAGATTCCTCCATGTAAAATTTAGTTCGAATTTTTAAGGAATTCGAGTTATCGAGGGTTCGACTTAGCGAAACCTCACTGTAATAGAAATGAAATAAAATGTTTACAAATTAAAAATTCTGTGAATTGTACCTTTTCAAACCCATACGAATGATTCTATGCTAGTAAATCGTTTTGTTTACATTTTCATGCTCAAAGATACATAGCTTTTTTAAATGTCTGAAGTTCTGTGGACCGATTTTATTGAACGACTATTCTTCAGACATTTATTTCTTATATAATACATCTTCATACTATACCGTTATTAAGTTATAATGTAAATTGTTTTTACTTTATGGCAAAAGTTATGACTTCCAAGTTTGACCTTAGATAATTTGTATGTTTGTATACATCTACATTCTACACACTACACACACTGCATCGAATTTAACCATGGCATTCAAGAAGTTGATGTAGATGTGATATAAAATAATGGAAGTTTTAGTATTATATTTTATTAATAGTTCGAACTTTTTCTTCTATATTTTTGTTGATTTTCTATTTTTTTTTTTTATTTTTTAAACTTTCTGAGTGCTTTTACTTAAAAAAAAAAAAAAAACTGTCTGGTAACTCTTGCGCGAACATAAAATTGCTTATCACGTACAACTGTTGCAATAAGAACGATATTTTAAATTAACTTTTCTCAATTTTACTGCACTAAAAAAGAGTTATTGTACAAATTGTTTTCTTTATTTTATTTTCTATTGAATTTATATGCCAAAAGATAAAAGATAAAAGTAAAAGAACGATGTCCATGAATTACGATTAATAAGAACATAGGCTATCGATAATTAAATATATTATTATTTTTTTATTGTCCAAAAAGGCCGAAATTTAAATAAAACAATTTCAAATTGACCAATTGCCTACGTTCTTATTAATTCATATAAAAAATGAGCTTCTACTACTAATTACTTAAAATGTTTTAGTGGAAGTTTGAATTGATGAACATACAAGACCCACATCCTACAGATATCACGGTTTGAACTTTTTTGTTCAGATTAATTGCTATTTATGCAAGTACTTTAGTTTAACAGAACCTAAATATTTTTATTCCAATAAATTAAATATGTTTTTATATTCTTTCTACCTTAACCGGTAATAAGTGTCCCAGCGTTCTTTGTGCCAAGGTAGATAAATGGTTTGCTACATTTTTGTTTTGTCATTACATTTTTGCTCGTACAAAACTATAAAATTCGTTAACTCATATTCGAATGTTTCACTGTACATATATTTGCATGAGATAAACTGTGTAAAGGTATTAGAAGAAATAAAAAAACAAATGTATAAACAATAATTCATAAAATTTTCTGATATTTTTTTTTAGTATGAAGCGTAAATTTTATTTGTGGGACACTGCTAGAGTTAGAATAAATTGTATAAAAACTGACAGTACGAATTTTCATATCTGGAGCTGGACTATGGTTTTTTTTTTTTTTTTGTTGGTTATAGCACCATTTGGATTGGGTGGTTAGGTGGGAGGTTCGTTTGAGTTGTATGATTTATTTGTACATTTTATTATCTCAACTCTATGCGTGATTGTGGTGGTTAGTTATGTGCTTATATAGTTTGTATCATATTAGTTATAAAATTTGACTTAAAATTGGCACAAAAAAAATATCTCTAGTTTCATTAAAACTTTTTATCAAAATAATTCTGGTATTGCAATTCATATGTTGTAAAGTAAATAGCTATCAGGATAACTTCAATATGATTCATAAAACAGTAATGCATTTATTTCGATGCTCCGAGATATAAAATCGTCTTGAAAACATTTCTACTCTGTTGATTAAACATTCTGAAATTCTGAAATAGTTTTCCTTTTGTTAAATAAGTTAAAAGTATATAAAACATAATTCATAATTATACGCACAACAAAATTAAAATTTCTACAATTTTTTACACTACAAAGGCAACAAAAACAAAAAAGGCTGTATTTTTGCCAAATAATAAAAATAAATATGGCTTCATATTCATTTTCCATGTCACATCCGCAAGCGCATGAATAGTTTCGAAATGAATATAATGTTTTTTTTTTTTATTATTATTACATATTATTATTATTATTATTATTGTTATTATTATTATTATTATTGTTATTATTATTATTATTATCGAATGAAATATAATATTTCACATATCATTATAAAATGTCTGCATCGGATAGCAGGCAGCCGCACAGTGGTAGGTAATATAAGAAAATTATATCAAGATGAAAAATTTCCATTTATTATTATTAATATTACTCAATGGTTTGCGTTCATATTTGATGTTGTAAATACCAAAAATTATTATTATCACATATTAAATAGGTGCAGAGAGCTAATATATACAAATTGTTAGCTATAGCTAAGCATAATATAGATAATAAAATATGGTGGGTATGAGTTATTTTGTTCGCTGTCGCACCTATTGTATATTTATGACATGTGTTTTTATCCCATAGGCACCTTAAACATAATATGAAGACGTTGAGAGATTAAATTACCCGGCGATAAATTTGTTTTTGATATAATATTGTATAATCTATTTCTTGTTATTTCCTAATATTCTATATGTTTGCTATATTATATTATATATGCAGAGGTGCTGTTTGTATCAGAAAGGTAGTAACTAAGTTGATATAATATTAAGTAAATGATACAACGATGGCATAAAATATATATGCCCATATATTCGTTATTTTATCATCATCAACATTGGTTAAATTTAGATATTATATATATATGAGTTTTCGTACAATTTTCTTTTATAGAGATGATTTTCATATAAAAGAGTACATTTATACATAATTATGATGATGATCAGATGTGTTAAAGATACATTATCTTCAAAACCTATTTTCAGTATATATAACACAAACACACACCTTTTACATAGTGTATTTATTATATATATATATATATAGTAAATAATAATATAATGAAAGATGAAAGATATAATTTAATATGGGAATTTGTATCATTTATGAATGTATGTAGAATGTTTGTTGTTATAGTTTATTTGTCAGTAAGAAAGGTACAATAATATATAAATAATATGGTAATTTTTGATTTATTAGGTGTCACGGCAAGAGAATATGGAAATTATTTGTGACCTGGGGTAGTTTTTTTTTTCTTTTGTGAAACGTACCTACATAAATATGTTCTTAATTTACAAGTTATTTAGACATTCAGTTTAACCTTTAATAAGTTTAGCTAATATTAGAAAAGTCACAAACACACACTCAAATAATGTAGATATTATGATGATATAACGTTTGATTATAATATATATGTATTTAAAAAAAAAAATCTAGAAGTTCTGATATACTTTATTATTTTACCACAGAGCAAGTGAGAACATAGAACTCTTACAGTAGGGTGGATCGATTTTTTGAAAACCGCGATGAGGTTTTTTTTTAACTTCATGAAACATATGGTTCTACCTTATGGGTGTGTTAACCACCTCGAGGAACGTGTTATTCAAAAAAAACAAAATTAAGGTAATCAGGAGACCAAATGTAGCTCTGAAAACAATGGTTCTGAAAAAATCCATTCACCCTATTATACAGGATGCTGAGGAATTGTTACTTATATCGAATGTTTATTAAGGATTGTCGTTTATTAAAACATACTTGAGTGCTAGAAATTTTTTAAAATCTTCTTCTGAAAATTTTATTAAAATTAAATTAATTTCTGATTCCTAGACTTGCCACTAAATTATGATAAAGCGTATTTTAGTAACGAATATTGAATATATGTAATTCAGAAAAAAAAACATCGTTTAAAATGCGGTTGCTTATTTTTCCTGTTTAATGCAATTTTTTTAAATCAAATATATAATAAATTAAATTTGAAATATATTATATTTCTTTAAATTTAAAAATAAATCATTTTTATTATTATTAGCAGGTACAATTTCTTAACTTATTACTTGAATATACATAAACAAAATAGCCTTACTTTAACTGTACAAATTAAACCAGACAGATATATTAGTAAAGATGTAGACAATTTATTTATTTATGTTATTAGGAATAGAATTTGTTAATTATAGAATTGAATTGCAATTTAATTTAAATTCGATTTCATGCACGCAATTAAGCAGCAAAATCTATTCCACGACATAAAACATAAAAAGAGAAAGAAATAATTTAAACGACGAGATTGATGGCGAATTAGTTTGTGACAGATTTTGATGACTTGAATATTTTTTTTTCTTTTATTTTTATTGAGGTGCAGATCGCAAGCTATCAATGTGAACAGTAATAATAAACCGTGAAAATAAGAATCATTGAATTTAATGCTGTTTAATTCTTCGTCTTCTTTTATTTATTTATTTATTTTTTTATAAAGAATAGTCGAAGCGCAAGTGGTAATTTAAATTGTATTTCGTTTAATTTTTTATGATTATTTAATCATATTTAGTAAGCATTCTAATTGACTAAAAAAAAAATTTCAAATAAAAAAAGAAGTAAAAATGTCTAAACACTCCGACTATTTTTTTTAAATGTTAATCTAGCGTTTTATTACTTAGTGAAAAATTCATTTCGAAAATGTTCACTAAAAGTAAATAAGATATTTAGGGCACGACAGAACATAAAATCATATTATTGATAGAACATTACATTAATATTAAAAGTCTTTATTTATACGAAATTTGTACCGCTGCTTTATTCAAATAAATTACAAAGTACTTGGTGATGTAGGTTATTGTGTGCTATTGTTGTCATTTATGTCTTTTAAAAATTTCTCAATTCATGAAAATTAATTATGTAAATATAATTCGAATTAAATGTAGTATGAACTTAATGTTTCAGTACAATTGCAGTTTCAACGAATTGAAATCAACGGATAATTACGAAAATGGAAATTATTAGATATGATTAGGATTGAAATGTTGACTTGATAATTGTTTTCTTTTTTTTTTAAACATTTCGACTATTGGTTTCCTGTAGTTTCTCTATTCAAATTTTCAGAGGTGGAATGTAGTTATATGTTTATTTTGTTCAGTAATAAATGAATAATGATAAATGGTCAGAAAATCGTAGTGTTAAAGTTAACGATGACAATGTAAGTCCCACCAAACCCTTAAATTTCAAAAATAAATTAGAATCAACACATAAAAATAGAATGATATGAAGAAAAATTAGATTTTCTATAAAAGTAACTTTTTCAAACTATTTTACCACATTTATAACATTTTAATGCAAAAACATGAAGAAAATTTGAACAATTTATCTTTACCAACCTACAGGAAAACCATTCGTCGTCTATACATTTATCTATATTATAAAGACTACCACCATTTACATCACTGCTACAAAATATCGCAAAAACACAGGGAAAAAAAAATATATATATATATAGATATATATAACATTGTTTTATGGTTTTATTGCCCGATTGAGCAAGATATATGAATATGAGATGATGATCGTATGTGCAATTAAAATATTTGGAACCCGTTACAAATTTAGTAGAATCATAGACAGTAATACACTGTAGCTATTACATTATGAAGGAAGATATGAAGAGAAACTTTTGCCATTTTCATAAAGCTTGCACTTTATGGTCATGGACTATTTGGCATCAGTTTTAACGATGTTTAAATATAATAATCGTCGCTGGTTTACATGGTGTTGGTTATGATGTAAAATATATTCTTTTTTTTATTTTTGTTTCTTCTTTTCGTTTTTCTGAAAAATGTTGTATTTTTTTCTATTTATTTTTCCTTATTTTCTTTTAATATTAATATGAAAACATTTATTATAAAATATTGCTATTGCAGAATTGTTTTTGGTATGTTTAGATGGTGTGTCTACAGCAAAGAATGTTGCGTGAAATTATTAAGAAAAATTACGTGTGATTTTCATTTTATTGTTACGAGAAATTTATGTTTGGCGGCTTTAATACGACAGAATACACATACACATACACATATAGCATATACTTATACACACATTATTAAAAAGTAGAATTTTCTTCTATTAATTAAAAATTCTAAAAGATAAATGATAAAAATTCTTATGAATATAAAGTAAAAATATAATTAGATTCATATTTATTTATTATGAATAGAAATAAATTATATGCCACACTACAATCATATATAAATTTAACAGTGAACATGCGCAACTTTTTTTTTCTTAAATTTTAATGATGCACCTATGGTATAAGTGAGGTGTGTTGAATATTTGTTAATTCGATGACTATGCTTTTGATATCCTACTTTTAGTAATAGTGAACTTTCTGTTTTTTCTCGGATTCATTACAGTCACTAATTTCTAAATATATACCTTAGACCTAGTGTATTATATATTTCTAATAACACGTTTGTCTCGAATAACTCCTTAGTGTGGTTTTAACCATTTTCGAAATTATTATAAGAGAAATTTATCATAACATATGGAGCACATCCAGTAGATCTTAGATTAAAGATCTTTTGTAATGATCTAGATCATTTTGAAATCGCGATGTTTATGGCAAAGAAAGATCACTTTTAGATTATTTCGTAAAATTTGATGTCATAATTACCAATTCGATTTTTTTTTGTGCTTTCTACACGTTTCATGAAATTCTACGTTGTTTTAAAAAACATTCTAAAAAGAAGATTGGAGTTGATTGGTTGAGTTTTTAACTCCGCGCGCTCACTTCGAAAAAAATAATACATATTTGCAAAAAAAAAATTAAGGGAGTGAATTTGAGGGTTACTGATTTCTATACATAATTACTATTTCTTCCTATAATTTAATTAAAAATTGTTGATCAACTTTTCATGATTATGTTTTTCTATAATAAAATGAATTAAAAGTAATTTACAAATCGATTCCATTGCTTTTCCGTGTGTTTTTAATTGAATTTTAATAATTATAAAAACGATCTAAAAAAGATCTAATTAAAATTATGATCTTTATTTTGTTAAAATAATCTTAAGATCGTGATCTAGATCATTTTGAAGGTGCGATCTGAGAAAACGATTTAGATCATTTTTTAGACGATCTTTGCCAACACCGAGCACATCTATATAAATATTTCAAAATAATTCTTTCGTTTATACGACTTAATCTTCTCCAACTCATTTAAAAAAAGATATAAAACCGAAATTTACAACCATAAGTTTAAAATAATGTTCATATTAAATTGAGAATCTTTCATTCAATTGGTAGTTATAAAAGAGATAAAATATATTTTGATGTTTTCATAAGTAAATATTATTATATACTATCAAACTGCATTAAAACTTCGTGTTCTCGCAAAATTTGATAGAATTTTTTTTCCAATTGAATTCTTTAGCAAGAGAGGCCATTAATTCACAAATTATATTCTATTTGTTATTATTTCGGCGGCCGAGAGTTGTTTTGTCGCACATCCATTTTTCTGTGAAATGTCGTTAAGGTCTATTTTCCTTTCAAAGAAAAATGGATGTGCGACAAACAAACTCTCAGCCGACGATTTATCAAATTTTCATAAATATTTTGCAAATACGAATGATCTACTCAGCAGAGAACCTCTGCTATCATTTACTTTAATTCTCAAAATGATTTTCAATTACAAGTAGTATAATCATTTTCATTTAGCATTAATTCAAAATGAAAATTATCATCACATTTAATAGTAATGGTATAATACGCTTTATTATTGTTATTGTACAACTCTTGGTTATATGTATCTGTATAACATTTCTTTTACATATAAAAATATATAATCAAAAGAAAAAGTGTACACAAAAGAAAAAAAAATAAGTATAATGATGAGGAAAATAATAAATTAAATAGATTATCTTTTATCCCTGGTTGGTTCTTATGTATCACAACTTTTATCTTTTTTTCCGATTATTTAACGACAATCGGGCTTGCAACATATATGTGTGGGTACACAAACCAGACATTATTTCCTATTAATTATTCTTTATAGAATAGTTTGTCATAATGTTTGTATGCGTATTGTATTACTTGAATGAAATTGTTTGATTGGGAAAACTTGTAGATAGTAGAAACTGTAGATGTAACACAGTGTCATTCTTATAATGTAGCGCAATTTTCAATATCAATAAAATTGGATATGGAAACAGAAATAGGATTTATTATCGGTTATTAATCATAGAAAAATGTGATTTTGTAAACCATTAGACTGATGAATGTTTTGCGATGAGTTATTGGGAGATAGGTATATTCTATATTAAATCCATACACATAACAAGTTTAGAAACGAGTTTTTGTCATACAACATTTTTGATTTGTCTGTTGTTGTAGTTGCTTTTATTTCATAAAGGTTTACTTAGCATGCTTCTTTATTATTCAAATTATAAACCATTATAAACAGCAAACTGAAATGCTTCTAAACATTTCAGTTAAATAAAATTTTATGCTTAGAATTAATTAAAGTGCTATCAATTTAAAAGAAAATTATCAGAATTTAATCTGCGTTTATGTGTAGCATGTCATGAAGCATACTTTCAGTTAGGTTTATCTCATTAAATCAATTGACTGCAGAAGTTCTATTTTTCAACACAAATGTTTATAAAATTTTGAAATGTAAATTCACTCATTAATCACTTTATATGAGCGATGTGCGTGATATATGTAAATTTTAGGTAATAGAACAGCATAGCTTTAGTAGAACATTATTTTTCCAGGAGACATTTAAATTTTTGTGCCATGTATGTGTTTAAATAAATCTGAAAAATATATAAAAAAAATAATTGCAGCTTATCTAATACATCTTATTATAATTTATTCAGAAAAAATAGTTAAATGGTTTTTTTCAAGATATATAAGTCACAAAAAAATTGTTATGATTTTAGTTCTACCTTGTAAACTATTCAATTTGTTAATTTTCTTGCCAGAAACTATCCTTATTTATATTCACAATAATATACTGTTCACAGTAGTTGATGACATACTAAGTCTCCTTTTGGAAAAGCAAAATTAGTTCATGGACGCACCTACATTTAATTTTTGATACAGATTTTAAGCACATATAATTTATTGTTAGTTAGGCATTTTTTTTTTCAAGATTGAAACAATATTTAAGTACTGAACTATTATTATAGTTTGTACACGTTAAAAAAAATTATTACTACATACCTAGTAAGTACATATACAAATATTGACCAAATACTGAGAGTCAGAAGGTATTGAATTTTTCTATAATTTTTATATTTCATTGTGTTTTGTATTTATTGTTGATGATTGCCTCAAAAAAAAATAATATCTTTTTAAAGAAAATGTCATCACTGTAATTATGTTTAACTGAGAAAAAAGAAACAATGTTATTACAAATCTTTAACATAAAAATTACATTCTCTACCAATAAACCAGGGAAGCGGACCGAATCGAACCACACCAAACCTCAAGAACCGCTGCTTTTTTGACTAAAGAGCCGAACCCTCCTTTTAATTTTTCAGAACCGAACCCTTAGAACAAAACTCTTCAATATTTGTCACTATTATGCATTTCTGCAAAATTTTACTTTACTTTACTCTTTTTTAGGGATTTTATGAACAAATTGTAATTTAATTCATGTTTTTGCTGAACGCAACCTCAAGAACCTCCGATAAATTTTTGAATTCAAAATCGAACCCCAAATTTTATTTGTTTAGAACCGAACCCCTAAAAAAATGAACAGGTACGCATCCCTGCAATAAACACACTGGTTCGATACCAAGTACAACTGTATTCTGAAGGTGACATTAAACAAAAATATTTTTCCCACAATTTAAAGAAACAAAAAACCAAAAAAAAACAAACTAAAATTAAACATTTATTATGACATTTTAATAACAAAAATAAAATGTTTCAATTTAATAATAAGTATTTTAGTAAAACAAAATAGTTATTATTATTGTTTATAACTGTACTGTATAATTGTTAATAAGTGTACAAATACACTTTATTTTACCAAATACAATTTGGTGACCATATAATAAATAATTTAAATTTTCGATTATATTCGAATCCATTAAAAGAGTATAACCGAGACAATTCTTTACTTTTTTTTTTTATTAAAATTGCTTTTGTATTGATCAAAAAAAAAGAAGTCGTCCAGAATCCATATAGTTTCTTCGTGACAATAAAAAAAACTGTTAATCTTTCCGCTACGCTGTCCACTCATGCTTACATAAATATCTTAATACATATTCTCACATGGACATAAAACATGTTAATCTAAAACTCAATTTTCATCTTCATTATGTTCACACATATTCAGATTCATTATCTCGTTAAAAAAAAAGTGTAATATAAAAATATCGTTGAGTAAAAAGAACAAAACCATAATAAAAAATTGGAATTTCATCAAATTTACTTTGTCTGAATTTATAACTCGACTCTTGGTTGAGTAATACCGACGTCTGATATGACGAGAATATTCAACTACTATAAATTCTACATAATTTTTTTTTATATGGTTTTGTTCATGGTTGAGCGCCCTTGCATTACAAAGGCGAAAAACCAAAGGAGACTCGAAAAGCGTATAGGTTCAAATATAAAATACTTATAATATAATAATATATTAACTCAGCTCACTCATTTGCCATGAATGGTTATGGTTATATGAGACTATATTTTTTCTTTACTATTTTAGGTATGTGACTATAATATTAGTTGAGTGAATTATATTTATATTTAACTTTTAACATTAAGCAGAAGAAAGAAAAAATGGTAATCGTAACGTAATTCCCACAATTTGGTATGTACAAGAGGTATTACATATTTTATGGTTAGTAGCGTGGGGTATTACTTTTTGTTTTTCGTTCACTTCATTGCAATAATTTTTTATTATACATATTGTTTTATATAGAGGTTTTTTCTTATTTTTTTGCTTTGTACGAGTACCGATCTTCTTTTCTTTATTTGTGGTAGTTCTAACCATTAATGTACTTAATGTTTAATTTTATCTATTTAAAAAAGTTTGCGTATATTGAAATTACTGCTTAAAATATGAACAATAGAAATTTGGAATCAAAGTCTCAACATCTTTATAAATTTATTTTAAATAAAAATTAAATTGTTTCTTAGTTGGAACAATTCCACCTTCACTCAAATCAACTGAGCTAATAAATCTCCTATAGAAAAACATTTTATGTATCTCTACGATTCACTTTTCATTTATGGGAACTCTAACACTAATATTAGCCTCATATGCCCATTCATTTTCATATCTTTAAATTACCTCTAAAAATAATATATAATCGATTATCTTTTAACATTTGCTACATTTTCTTTCATATATTTCTTTAGTTTTAAAATGAATTGGAGTGGTAATATTATGTTAATATCATCATTCAACTGATTTAAGAACCACTGAAAAAAATATACATATTAATTAAATCATAGAAATTTTAAACTATTTAGCAAAAAAAAAAACATCGTAAGCAATTCACTCTTCTATTTTAAACCGAAATTGAAGTCATACCATTTCTTAAATAAATAAGAAATTTATATGAATTGACAGCAAAAACTGTGTCTGGAGAAAACAACAGTACGTGTATGTAGTCTAATTAAAACAAAACTAATAAATAGAAAATGCACAATAGATATTTTCTTGAAATATTAAAAATAATATAATTCATAAAACTTCCCAAAATTTGTGATCGTTATATTGTAACAACCTTCTTCATATAAGTTTCATGCATGTGAAATAAAGATAGCTAATTCATATAAAGTATAACATTTAATACACAGTTGTGTTGCGCCACTATTATAATAAATATTTGTCTCTACCAACGTGTAATACACACAGAAAATTTACCAGTACCTGTATATAGTAAAAGAATAGACGTACAAGAATACTTTATAATACCTCAGATACTATGTTCAAATACCTTTAATACTCATCAACTAAAAACACAACAGACAGGTGAATTGGTTTGCGTGGTTTGAACGGATGTGCTGCATTATAATAAGATACAGTTTATGCGCTTATGCTCCAGAGACATGTAAAAAGGCACAGTACGAGAAGTGCATACTACACACACACACACACACACAATCCATTTGTATATCCATCTATATTTCATTATTATGCATAGTTAAATATGTAGACTAAAGAGATATAAATAAATAATATAAACTATAATTTACCGAGCAAATTAAGACGTGGGAAATTTTCGCTTCGGTTAATTTAAATGTATGTAATATTTACTTAAAACATTAGAGAATTTATTAATTTTCACGATGCACTTTATGGAAATTTTGTGTTTTAGTAGAGCATGAGCACAAAGGGTTTTCTTTTCTTTTTTTTTGTGTTATGGCACAGTGCATAGCATAGATAAATATTTATTAGAATATTTACTATATATTATATAGGAAGAGAGTGAAATATAAATATATATCCTTGCCGAAAACATAATATTTCTATTCTATGCAATGTGTGCATTATATGTTTTAAGTGTATCGTCTATCCATATCCATGATACTTATAGAGTTTTATATATATATTTTATATAGATCTAATGGTTATGGGAATATTTCACTATCCAATATAGACAGAGAGAATACTGAAAATATATATGCTTTATGGATATTAATGTGTAGTTTATATGATGTTATAAAAGAGATTTAAATGAAATGCGAAGTGTACAATTAACAATGCTAATGATTGTGTTTTCAGATATTGTTTGTAATTGGAACATCAAAGTTTATTGTGTATCACATGACATCCATTATCATTTCCATTATGATATGTAATAAATGTAATATTTATAATGAACAATATTACTGGTTAGTAGACAATAACACTAATAATCTGAAACATTTTCACATTTTCGTATTAAAATGAAGTCATCGGTGACTTGATAAGAAAGTGTCGTTCTTTATCTAAAAAAGACTGTACAAATTAACTTATATATATTAACAAATGTATAATTAGCATTGTTTGCAAAAATTAATCACCATTAAATTACTAATTTACCTTTGGTTGCATTTTAAAATGATAATAATAATCACACCTTACACACAAACATGACAAATCAATTAAATATAAATCAACTCATCAAAATGAAATTATTTATCTGCATTTTACATTTCAGTCATTTCACCAACATTATTTCTACAAACAAACACATCAAATGGTATAGTTTACAATCAAATATTTTCTGTGGGCACAATAATCATCGTATATATATCATTAACCATATCATCTCATTAATATAACGTATATTATAAACTATTTTAAAATACAAAATATTATTGAAATATATTTAAAGTTCTCTCACTTCACTAAACCAAAGCGAGACTAAAACACATTACCGTCAAATAGCATTGTTACGATTATTTTATAGATTCAATTTAATTTTCATGCATAATTCGATGTGCTGCGATGCGATGGTTAAATTTAATATAATTTTTCGACATTTTTTTTTTTTGCTTTCTGTTTCACTTACATACTTGATGTTTTGTTGTATTAAATGCCTGCCGTGTAATATGTTCGTTAATAATTATTTTTGTATGCAAATTATAATTATAATAATATTTAACAACCACCAAATTTGCCAGAGACCCACCTTATATACCTTCGTATTTAAATACATTATTGTGTATAGGCTTTTTGTTGTTATTGTTACGATCTTTCACCGAATTCATAAATTTAGATATAGCTATAGGCGTACAGTTTTTGAGTAGAGAGGCTGATACGATATTAAAATAAAAAAAAGTTATAACTTTAACCTCTTCAGGGTTAAATCGAAAGAATTTCGAAGTATAAAATTGCTTAGGTTCAGTTTATTTAAACGTAGTTTAATTCATCAAAATATTGCACTTAAACCAGATTTAAGTTTCAATGCCCAATTTTGATGATTTTAACTATACTTTTAAATAAACTCAAGTTTTAACCATAATTGGTACTAAGGAAATAATATGTAAGTACGCCAAAAAGAAAAAATCATATATGTACAATTTTTGAATATATTTTTTTGAATACTTCATCTTAAAATGATTCTCATCTGCCATTGTGTTTTCGCATTTTCCCTCTAACACATTCGACTTCAGTTCAGATTGTATAAATATAATAACTTGGTTATAACCACCAACCACAGCGCACCTATATTTGTAATTTTGTAAATGCGTGTTTTAATGTTGAAAATTATAATATATATACCAAAAATATATTATTATGATGGAGTAGATTTTGAGGGTATATAATATTTGACTTGGCGGAAAATTACAAGTGCTTTTGCACGGAAAACGTTTTAACAGAGAATAGTGATTAGTGAATAGAGGCGGTACAGATTAATAGTAAGTATACGTTTAAGTATAACTAATACTTATATATATGCCATTTATGCGTAAATTAATATTATATTTAACATTTAATTAAAGTCAAAATAAATTAAATCTCAATTACTACAATTTTATTATAACAGCTAAATCTATCTATTGATGGTTCTTCTTTAGAAATAAATAAATAATAAAATAATCGTTTATATATGGTAGCTAGATGGTTAAGTCAATCTATTATTTTGAATTTAAAAAAAAAAATGCTTACAAATATTTGGTATACGGATCTGGTCTGGTTTGATTTTTAAATTTATTAATATTCAATAATCTTTATAGCTGCATATAATTTTTTTTTTTTTTTGTATTTTATGCAAAATTGCAATATAAATAATGTATAAATATATGTTATCCATAGATTTCATTGAACATGGAAGTACTTATAATAAAATTGTATCCGCATTTATAGATCATATCGCGAATGTTATATTTTATATACGATTACCGATAAAACATTAATATATTAAAAATATTTTTGTGAATGGTTTAATTTGCATTTATTTTATCTCTTCACCCTTTTTTTTGTTTATAAAAAAAAACTATGATTTTTTACATGTGTGCAATGATGTTTCATTAAATTTAATATCCAGATTAATCGCATAGATTTATTTTCATTTTCATACAAACAATGTTGAGTACATGATGACAAGCTGGCAAAAGAAATAATTATTATGAATGCAAATTTTGCGTTAATTTATGCGAATTGTGATAAAATGTGACAATTTTAAATGGAAAATCTGATGTAAAATCGTTTCGATTTTAGCGGTTAGATTTGATTTGATTTTGGGAAATGTACTCTGATGAAACAATGGTGCTGTTAAAAGAATAGAAAAAGGATGATATAGTGATAATTATCTCAGTTGTAATAAGCTTCTTAATTGAAATTAAGTTAGATGGAATAATATTTATTTTACCAACAACGAAATTGAATTTTAGAAAGAAATGTGTCACACAATTGAAATGTTGGTTGCTATAATAAGTAGGTAATCTAGGTATACACTGAAAATCTCTTAATTAAAAAAAACAATTTGATTTTAGAGCATTTGGAACTCTGCATGATTAAGAAAATAATGATAAGAAGAATAGCTTTATTCTATTTTAAAAACAATCTTTAAACAACGGAAAAGATATTATTTAAAGCATATAATTGACAATTGACATGCATATTGTCCACTGGTTTGCTATTCATATAAATGAATATTATTACCAGATAAAATCAATATTTTGTTCACCTGAATGTTCACTCAGCATTCATGCATAAACTTAATATACTTTAACAAATAACCATAATACTCATATAATCCCCATAAAACCGTCATATTTTGTAGAATACTTTATGTAAGTACCAATATAACGATATGGCAGCGGACATTGCTACCTAAAGTAAAACCAATCTCAATCTACGTTTCATAAAATAAATTGCACATTACTAACGACGAGTACATAATACGAAATTAAAGGTTATATATGCGAATGAAACGTCTTATTTCAGCCTATAATCTCTGAACATTTTCAAAATGCTATGGCCGGACATGGGCTATTTAACTCGCTCTATGTTTAGCATTATAGGAATAGATATTTCACAAGAAATGACCGTACCATTTCGTAATATTCATTGGTAATCGTTTATACATATAAGGGTGATATTTGATATTACGTTTGCTGGTTACAACAACAAGATTGAAAAATAATAATTTGTTTTGTGGTTCTCCTATTTAATAACATTTTTCTTTTTTTCTTTTATTTCATTGGACATAGGAAATGGAACGTATTCTTGGTTTAAATTTAAAAAATGCCCCAAAGAAATTTTTAAATAAAATTGTTATATTTATTAAAGATTTCTTTCATTAAAATGATTTATAGATGATTTTATTTCAAATTTTGAAATAAATCCAAGAACCATTTAAAAATTCTTTTTTTAAAAATCCTAATATAAAATTAAAAATTTAAATAAAAATCGTGAAAAAACCTGACGTTATTCAAATTTATTATTGATTAATAAATATATGAATAAATAATTTTTTAATGGGTATTTAAGAATCACCTATAAAGTTTCTATTGACAATTTTAAAATGATTTGTAGTAAACATATTTTAATTAAATATTTATTTATCATAAATTGTGTTTATTTCGAATTTTTAAATTGTATTTAAAAATTATTTATAAACCATTTAAAAGTTGCACTCTTATATTTTTTTTTACAAGTCATTATAATGTGAAGAATGAAAGCACATAATATTCATTTAGAAATTGTTTATGAGATGCATAAATAGTAAAATTAATAATAAAGTAAATAGTACTGTAAAAATTACAATCATATTTTATAAAAAAAACAAGCTGCCAATGGAATTGGTACACGACTTCATTTTTGTAGAAATAAAAAAAAAACACGTGCTTGAAAAAAAAGGCAATACCGCCGAAAAAAGACAAAAAAAATTCCCCAAATTTCCAAAAATGCACAAACAAAAAATAAAAAAAAAATTGGTAACACGTAATACTTGATTTTTTTCAAAATTCGGACGAATTTCTCAAAAATGAAGTAAAATTGCTTTATATTAATAATATTTTTTTTTTCAATGATTTAAATAAAAATTAAAAGCACTCCGTTTTGAACGGTATCTTATTCGTTATTATAAAATTACACTAATTGTTCAACTACATAAAAGTGCTTACGCTATATTTTAACATAATTTTATATATATATAATTTTAAAGAGTTTAATAATGTGGTTGGTTTTTTATGATAATTATTATATTCCGCCTACCTTTACGACTATACAAACAGTCGATTAAGTATTATTTAAGGGTAAAATTCAAAAGGTTAACCGCAACGATAACCCATTAAATCGCGATATTTTCCATTTTCATTTTATGAGTAACAATAACATCAAAAACAACAGCAACACCATTAACTCATTCATTCATTATTATAAATATTATATCTTGAATACGGTAGAAGTCATTTGTCTTCAAACTTATATTATTTAGAAATTTTACAAATTTTCGAAAAATGTTGGTAGATTTAATGTAAAGCAATAACATCTATTTATTTAAAAGCCAGTTTTTCATTTACATTTAAAGGTACTCATCTACTTATATAGAATTTAGATACTGAGAAAAAAATGAAAAATCAAGTAAATACACCTCTACTATTTTAGAAAGTACAATTCCTTCAATTCTATGCAATGCTTTAATAAGGAAAACATACAAAAAATCTTGTTAGGCCAAGCATGATGTGGCATATTGACTTGACTCTTCCATGACTTTTGCCTTGTAGCGTGCTTTTATACCACATAGAAAATAGAATATAGTAAAAAGTATATATAAAAAGCCGATTATTCCATTTTGTATGAAATTGATTTTGTATTAAAAGTTTTACATGATTTCGAATTGTATGTACGATTTCTTTTTTTTTCTTTCATTATATACATTATACATATATACTATATATATATATATATGTATTTGAAGTTTATTTCAATAGTCATTCGTATAATACTTACTATTGTAAAATGTATGTTTGAACAAAATGTGTTCTTTTCGTATATATGCAATAATATATATAAATATATATATGTAATATTATCTTTATCATACATCTACTGTGAGTATATAAATCGTATGTACAATGTACGTACCTACCGTTCAAACCTACATCGAACCCTATCTAAACTACAGTAAAATGAAAATTCGATTGATTCTGACTTTATCGTGCTCATACTTTTTTTTTTATTTTTTTATTCAATATAAGATATTTGGTATTTAACATTTTCGTTATAGTAAAAAAAAAAAAAAAAAAGAAATGTAGAAAATGCCACAAAATGTGACTTGGTTTTAGTCTGTTCATTTAAAATATTTATTTGATTTTGATACCATATTCATTTAATTTAAACGAAGAGGGCGTTATAATACATATCAATATTATGTATTTGTTCTAAGTATTGATTAAATTGATGTAATTAAATTGTAATTGAAATATGTGTGTTTGTGTTTTTTTTCATTTTTTTTTTCACTTTTTTATCAATTAGTTACTATATGATATATTATATCTATAGCAATCGATATACTTGTGACTTGTAAATAAGTTATTATCTGAATTTTTCTTTAACTGTTTTTGTCTAGGGACTGGTTTTTCCGGATTTAGTGCATTCTATATACAAAATATTCAAGAATATTCAGGATTATTTAGATTTAAAGTGTATTTAGAGTATGGCAAACGTTTTGCCATAACCCATCTCCAATCTTAATTGAAATATTAGGTAATCATGTGTATGATCCCATCTAACCGAGTTCGCAAACATCTTCAATTCTATTTATCATCACTGTGACTTTGTAATTCACTCAAAATCAATTTTCTATTAAAGTGATCAAATCCAATATAAATATTTATATTCATATTTTATAACATTAACTACTTCCGTAATTGTCTAATAATAAATTACATTTTACATATCTGCTTATTGAATATCCAAATATAGATTTTACATCTATGAGCATATATATCTATCTATATTAATTTAACATTTGGTTAAAAATACAAAAATCATTATGAATTTTATAATTTCCTAAAAATAGATAATTTTCCAAAATGTATGAGCTAACTGAACGAACATACAAAATCTGAATTGAAAATCCAGCCACAATAATCATTATCAATTAATTACACACGCGACTCCCACACCCAATCACATTATACGTTCTCGTGCCTAAACAAATTTTCTACATATATGAAAATATCGTATAATCTAAATAAACATTCTAATTTAATACTCTTGATGTTTATTATATATTTCATAACAAAATGTTAACGCAAATTTCACTGGCTGGGTGTTTATTTTATATTAATGATAAAATATTGAAACTTTTTATTTCTTATATTATGGCTGAATAGATTTAGTGAAGCAATAAAACAAATGATTAGCTAAAATGTTGAGTTTTTTTTTTTTTTTCAAATACACTGAGTTTCGGTTAAATGTAACGAATGAAAAAAAAACTACTAAAATTTAAAGTAAATAGAACATCATAATATAATTCAATATTGAACTAAAAACAATTTATTAGAAAAACTTTCTACATTCGGTTTTATAGAGTTTAATTTAAATATTAGCTGTCCAAAATTATTTTGGTGATGGTAAAACCGCACCATTACCAAATAATAATTATTTCATATAGAAAATTGTCCACTAAAATCCATATTCAAAATATTTTATGCATGCTCAAATTGAATCGTTCTATCGATTTTAACATTATTCAATTTAAATGAAGAAAAATATTAATGGACAACAAACAATAGTTTGTGCTAATCGGATAATAATTTTATCGTTTTTAAACATAAAGAAAAAAAAATCTTTCAACTACTTTTTGGCTTAAAAATTATATTTCATAGAAATAATGATAATGTTTAGTGGTGGGCACGTCGCATATGCGACGAGTTGATATGCGCCAATATTGTTTCTCTTCTATCTAATTTTGTACTGTTGGTAGTTAGTTTTTTTCTTTTGTGTGTGATCCATCGCCGCATAAATAAACATAATTATTTCATATAATGTACCTCGTTTTAACAGATTTTAACAGATGGTACACAATGTTTAGTAAATGGTTATATTATTTTGTGAGCTTGTGAGCTTGTGTCGATTTACACAAATTATGCTATATGTTTTAGATGTAGAAACATTTTTTTAAATATATATATAATATTAGGGTGGATCGAATTTTTCAGAACAGCCGATACCATTGTTTTCTGAGTTGCATTTTGTCTCATGAGGTGCTTAACTAAGTCTTACTAAGTGAGGCTGAGTTAAGCTACTCGGAGATTGCAATAAAAAAAAATATGACGGTAATCATGAGACAAAATACAACTCAGAAAACAATGGTACCGGCGGTTCTGAAAAATACGATCCACCCTAATATTTATACATATTGCCGGAAAAAACGAGGTTTCTGGTGTTTTGTTTTATGTTTTCGAGCTTTTAAAGTATATATACATATATAAAATGCGGATAACGGTGACGCGCTCTGTATCCGCATCTATACGCTTCACTATATACTTACATATTTTTATTTACGTATATAAATGAATGTGAGTATATTTAGAATTTGGTTACAAACCTATTCATGTTTTGCATATAAAAGCAAAGCAAAAGGAATAAAAAAAAGCTTAGCATATGTAAAACCTTTTTTCATCCCATCAGTGCTCTCTCTCCACATAACTAAACCGATGGTTCGTTTTTTTGTTGTTTATGTTTTGAAATTTTTATTTTCTTTGCATAAGTATATTTTAGATATAGCGGCTAACACAACTAACTAAAAGAGTAAACGTTGTAAATATTTAAGGATACTGTTATTAATGCGGTATTATATAAATGCTTTGATATATTCTTTTGAATGTTTTAATAACTCAGTGCGGTAGCATTGCGTGTATATTTTATACAGTTAAATAATATTTTGGATCATTATCATTTTTTAGAGCACTTAACTCTTCTCTTGTTTTTTTTATTGTGTGTTCCTAGTTTAAATATTATCTGTTCAATAAACTCTATATTTCCTTGATGATACTTAATATTATTCATGTCTTTTTCAGTTTTCTTCTTCTTTTTAATTTGATAACTAAATCACAATCCAATTTTCCAACGTATGCATAAAATATTATCCGATTTTTTATTACGCTGAAAGAGTAATGCACATCATTCTTCTCTGTTATAAGGCAAATTTCCTTCGACTATTATTTATATTACACTCAAGATGTATTACTACAAAAACACATCAGCATAAAACTTCCATAAAACACCTTTGATTTTTTTTTTATTCTATTGTTTCCTCCTTTTTATTCTCTTCTCTCTTCTTTTAAAACTTATAAAAAATTATACAAAAATTACTTATAAATAAAAAGAGAATGAAAATAAAGAAAAAATCTTATTCACAGTAAAACATATAAAATAAACTAAACTTAAAAATTATTCAAACAAAATGCCGACTTTAGAGCTTTAAAGTAAACGATAAAGAAAGCGAATAAAACAACAACAACAACAACAACAACAAAACACATCAAGGCCATATAAATGGAATGCTCAAAAGCTCTTTTCGCCTTATACTTAAGATTTATACATCGCATAATAAATCCATTTGTGTACATCCGCAATTTTACTTCTTTTTATTCTTCATTCCTTAACTGAGTTTTTTTTTTTACTTTTTTTTTCTGTTACGCTATATAATATATGTATTATATATCATATTTGTTTTTCTCAAGCGTACCACCAAACTATACAAAAATTTTCATCTTCACAACACCAGACAATAATACAATAAGAAAAATCACTATACTATTTAGTTTACACACATAAGATTTGTTCCATTTTTCTTCCTTTTTGACTGTTAAAACAGCCCGTCCGCACACCCAGGTAGCTGTAATAAAAATCTAACCGCTTTTTATTTTGTTGTGTAGGTCCGTGTGCAAAATGGAAGAAACAATTTTCTGTATTCCCACGGAAAACTTTTTGTCATTTTCGTATTATATACATTTTTGGATTGTTGCACAATTATTCTACCGAAAAAGGTATATTTGTCCTAAACTCTCCGCCACACAGGATATTTATAATATGCAAACAAAAATCTGCACAACAAGAACTTATTCGCACCGGATTTTGTGTTATATATTGTTGTCGTTTTTTTTTTTTTTTAAGTTTTATAAGAGAAAACAAAACTTTTCAAGCTCGCATATTAATGCATGCATATTTTCCAGCACAAATATAAAAACTATGAAATTTATGCATGTTGGAAATGGAGATTTAGGTCGTGAGCATACATACAACCACATAAGTTGAATAATAAAATATTTTTCATAGATTCATAATTGTGGAGTAATTTTTTTTTTCACTTTTTGTTTTATAGCGTTTACCTCTTTCGTTTTTTGTTCTTGTTTTAAGTCAAATAAAAAAATATTCAGCTGAGTATATTTTGGTATATTTAGTTTTCACATTGATTTTTTTTTCAATTTGTGTTTCCATTTAATATATTTTTGGTTCCTGTGTGGTATTTAATGGTCGACAAGGGAAATATTAGATTTCATATTCTGAGAATATTTCAAAAAGTTGGGAAATAAATGCAGTTAAATTTAAAATCATTCTTCGGAAATTATCGGATACATTATAGCTTTTGAAAATAGGGCCTTAGTAAGAAAAAAAAAATCGCGGAAAGAAAATTCATGAGAAGTCGTAGCTTATGAGGGACTTACGCTCAAAAAAATTTGAAAAAGATACTAAAAGAAGGCGACAATTGTTGAAAAATATACTATTTGATCTTGTGCAATAGGGACCTCGAGCTTTAGAGCTGACCTGGAGTAAAATGAGGATATTGTTTAAACATACTAATCTACGGTTGACTAGTATCATACAATTTACCACAAATTCATAAATTTGGATCATTGAAAGTGGTGTGTTGAATTTGTATATACCTGCGTTAATATTCATGCATAATTTCTACATAAGACTTATATAAAATTAAACAAATATAAATGTCGCCATGTTATCTTAATACTTAATGTCTTATCATAAATACATTGCTTAAATTATGTACTTACCTTTCATCTGTATATAAACAAATAAAATTTTCCAAAACGCGTGTTACATAATTCTGATTATTTGTTACTCTTCATGTTCTTCCTGCTCTCAAAGTAATAGCACCCATATACACAAACATAATAAAATATATGAAAATAAGCTTTAGTGTTCGCGTGTTCTCAAAAATTATTTCGTTAGTATATTTACATGCATTATTTATATGAAAACAGTTGAAGATGTATTATGTATTTCAAGTGTGTTACCGATTGTGGATGCGAAAAATATTCTGGTAAGTAAAATCTCTATACTTGAATTTCTTCTATGCCAACATTTTTATGTGTAGATAATATATTTCTTAGAATATAAAATAGCACAAACAGATGAAGTCAGTCAAGTACAAGTACAAATGCGAAATGACTGTATATTTATGAATTGAAATATAATGGTTTTGGGAATCATTTTTTCTTTCTTTATTTATTTGTTTTTTTTTTTTTTTTTTATATATACATATATATTCTTGTTCCGACCGAAGGAATTATATTAAAACATCAAAGATTGAAGTATAAGAAAAAGGGGACTGTGATGGTTGTTGCATTAAGAGATGATTAAGAGGTTTATCGTTTTTATTTTCAGAGATTTTTTGACTAAGAAATATTTTTTATGTACTTACCTACGCGAGTTATAGTATCATGGGTTATAAAAAAGATAATAAAATTTTGTATTTTTTCGTGGAGTTTTTGGTTTATTTTTATTATTAGTGCGAGTTTGTTTTTTCATTTCCATCCTCTTATTTTTATTCTTTCAGATAATATTTCACACTAATAATTTATTCATACATTTGAAGATTATATTTGGCTCGTATGGTGTAAGTGAGATTGCGGTATATAGTCTAAGATAGGGAAAGTTTACGTAAAGGAGGCATTTCAGTTATTTGCAACTGTTTATTCCTAGTAAATACTTTTTTTATTTTATTATTTTTTTTTTATTTTTTATAATATTCTTCAGTGAGGTACTCTAGCTTTAGAGGCCTTTGTGGAAATTATTTCATGTTAATTTTATCTATGAAACAAACATGAAACATTTTATTTTCATACATACCGTTTTGTATTTATTCACACCATAGTTAGAATCTCTTCCACGAAAATATATATATACATATTTTTGTTTTTTCTGTTTTTGTTTATTATATATATTGAACTGATATTTGATAATTATGTAGTCGAAAAGAAATTTTCCATAAAACACAATGCTGACTTACGATCGCGAATAATGTACAAACATCTATCAATTAGAGTTGTCTGATTTTCTAAAAAAAAAAAAAATATTTGTTTTCCATATTTCACAATTCAAGTAAATATTTTCATAATATGTATATAATTTTTAAGCCAAATCGACACAACCAGATTGTCTATTTAATTTCTGAAAAATAATCAAATCATATCAAAAAGATTCATATTAATAGAGAGTGATGATGATGGTGATATTTTCATATAAAAAAGAAGTTGAAAAAAAAAAATAGAACAAAAAATAAAAAAGCAAAAACAAAAAGAATAATCTTATTTTCTAAATTGAATTTATAGCTTACGGTTTGTGTGTCTGCTTTGTATTTCCGTTACCAGGAGTTCGAAACAAAAAAAAAAGAATACTATACATAAATATAGCATTTTATGCACCGACGTTATACTGAATATTGAACAAGTATACAATGTGTTATTCTGTATATTCAATAATATTGTGCGCCGCCTGTACCAACCAATCTGATATGTTTAGTGAATCGATTGTAAATATATTTATAAACATGTAATAAAATCGGAACTGTAGGAGTAGATTATTCGGATGTTCGTTTACTTTACCAGAAAGTAGATATTATACACAAGTCTCTGTACTAGCAACGTAGCCGGTTATTTGGATCATGGCCAGATTAAATCAAACAACTCTTGAACTAGATCACAACGTTCGGACCAGTCAAGAATTATTATTTTCTTAATATTTATAGGTTTTTTCTACATTTTTTTTTTTTTATTTTTTTTTATTTTTTTATTTATTTTGCTTTTCTGGTTCATTCAGTTGTTAATCGCTTTCGAACAACATAATATATTATTTTTGGATTCAATTTACAGTGAGACGAGTGAGATGTATTGGCGCCAAATATATTATCTTTGTGATTACAATATAGATATTGAAAGGCTGAAGAACGTCATGCACATTTTTACAGTTTTTATTCGTCTTTTATGTTGTGATATGATTATTTAAAATTTTTACACGCTATTTGCCATTTTATGTTCATGTGGTTTAAGCATAAAACACTGTTTTTTTATGCAAATATACTCAATCTCAAATATTGAAATGAATTCTTTTATGGAGAACAAAAAAGAAAAAACTATTAGTCGTGTGTAATCTATCATTTATTTAATGATAATGAGATCTTTCAGTACTTAGCGAGACTTACTAACAAAATTAATACGATTTATATTATTTAAATACAAAATTTCTACAAATTATTTATTAATTGAAAAAATATTTTAATATTCAAATAAATCTATCAAACGGACGGCGGTGAAATTGGTTTTCCCTTTTAAATACAATATTCCAATCATTTTTAAAACTTTTCAATCTTAAATTCATTTACATCAAAACTAACAATGTTATGTTATGATTGATAATAAAATGAAAAAATATGAAAAATAAAAAAAACACAAAAACAAAATTTATTACTTCATTTTTTTCTCAAAAATATAGGGATCGTGTTTTTCTTTTTTTGCTACTTTTTTTCTGAGGATTGGGCTGGATGGATTTTGATGTTTGACCAATCGAAAGATGCAGAATCGAAATGTCTTATATATTGATTGGTTTTAGTTTTTTTAATGTGTTTTGGTTTTGAGTTTGAAAAATCAAAAATGCGGTTTTTGAATTCCTTCAAAAAATCAGTGATTTCAATTCAATTCAATTCTGAATATGAGTACCTACTTTTTTTTTTCATATATATTGTATATACATTTTCTTGCAACGCTTAATTAATGAGAAAAACGAGCAAAACAAGAATTAATTGTAAGATAAAATAATAGATTATTATTTTGCTTTGTCTATGAAATTAGTACTCGCAAAAATGAAGTTCTGTACCAAAATAATTGGCAGCTTGTTCTGTTTTTTTTTTTAATAATAATCGATAATTAATTATTCTGTTGAATAATAAATAATGTATTGTATTTTATTTCAAAGTATGGTAATTATATCAACTACAAAATTTTAATTGGAAAGTAAACTAATTAGTCTCCACGCATTTCTATATTCACGTTTTATATACCTTTTTAGCTATTCTATAATAATCTAAAATAACATCCAATATTGTATAATATAGAAAATGTATGTATGTAATATATATGCCGAATTCATGAATATGTTATTGTGATTTAGTACGGGCACGCGGCCATAATTATCAACCAAACAATTTAATTGAGATTGAAACACGTATTATCAAAATAAATTTATTCCAAATGTAACCAGTTTTTAGTAAATTTTAATAATTTCTCTATTAAATTGTATTTAGATATAAAATGCGATAAGATGTTGGCTTTTGTTTTGTATTTGCATTGAGAAAACAATTCGAATTCAATTACATTTCTCTAATAATTATAGAGATAAAATTCGAGTGTTTTTCGTTTATGTGCCGTGCCGTGTTATATTTATTTCATGCGAATAAAAAAAAAAAAATATATAATTTTCATAAAAATGTAATATCGGTCGAAGGGCTTTACCACTCATTGAATAAAGAACATTTAAATCTGAATAATATTCAAACACTTACATATTAGTATTCAGTATTGTTAAAAAACTTTTATGTCATTTTTAAAAATGATATTTACTGAAATATTTAAACTTAAAGTTAAGATTCATCATAATGAATTAATAATTATGGTCTTTGTTAAACAGCTGCAAGACATAAATTCTTTAGAATTGCAAAAGTCTTAGTCTGTATTAAGTGACATTTTCATTTTATGTTTCGGTTTCTAATTGCTGTTCATCCAAAAATTTAAAAGATCATGCATTTATTTAAATTAGACAAAAAAAAATTAATTCTCACAAAATAAATATCGAGTTAACATATTTTTTTTTTTTAGCTACAACCGACTCAGCTAAGTACATTTGAATGATTAACAAAAAAAAAAAAAAAAAATTGTGTACTCGAATTTAAATGTGAGTTAAGCAAAATGTAATATGCTGGCTAAGAAGACATAAAATGTCACATTTACTTATACTTATAAAAATGGTGGTAAATATTTTCCAACTTTACAAAAACACGCTTAAATGATAGACTATGAAATATATTATATTCTGTCAGCATATTAATTACCACGTTTGCAAAACTTTGTAAAATTAAAGCAACTAAGTAATAAGTATTCAGAAATTAATTAAAAATTCATAACACAAAGTAAGCTAATTATTAAGAAAACGTAAAGATCTTGCCTATCTATTAACATAATTTTCTAGATACAAATGAAGGTTAAAAATATTTTTTTTTTTAGTTTAATTAAATTTCTCTCGTTATATTTATATATCGAACTTTTATTTAAAACTAATAATAACAATAACACAAAATAACAAAGGTGAGCTTCTTTGCTATCTTATTTTCGAAAATAACGAATGATATATTCAATAAATATATATGTACTAACCGAAATATATTAACGAGTATTCTGACGCTAAAAATGTATGAAAACTTATCAAAAATATAGTTGAAACTCTACTAATAGCACTGTAAACTAACGTGACAAAAATGGTTATCAAAAGTAATAGTGTTTTTAGAGCATGGTAACGATATTTATATGTGGTATATAATGAAATGAATGGTTGTCACGTTAGTTTTTATACAAGCTATACACTATATTATGTATATTGCTTTACCTATGTGAACTATGACATCCGCTTTATTTTATTTTTTTCACATTTCGGGAATACTCTGAGCGTGCTTCCGATTACAAAAAGAGTTTTAAAAAAAAGAACGATGCTAGCTCGCGAATGTGTTGACTATATATGTAACTAAAGTAAATGTAATAATAAGTATTTTTTTTAAGTATTATTTCTAGTTGAAATTCCATTTTATATATTCAAATACGAATTTAAAAGATAAACCGATGCGACACTACGTCTGTGCATAGATGATTCTTATCTAAAATGCTATTATGTATTATGTTTAAAAACATTTATTTTTTTGGTTTCATTCTTTTTTTATAAATCCGGAACGGATGATAATTATTAAAGTTTTTAAAAGTTGAATTATATAAAACCAGAAAATGATGTAATTTTATTTCAATATAAATGTTTTAAAGAAAGGTTTCGTTTTTTTTTCTTTTTGTATAATTATATAAAAGGCCATATTTATATTGGTGCCAACAGTTTTTCTTTTGGTTAATCATTTTTACATACATTTTGCTCTGTTTTGTTTTTAGAGGACAAAAATATTTTTTGAATTATTAGAAGACTACAGATATTGAACACTGTGATAATTAATACAAATTAAACATTATGTGGTCAGAGAAAAATTATTTCTATAGCCTTTAACGTGAATTGGGTTATTTGTTGTATTGACCTACATAGCATATGTTAGTAGATTTCAAAGGCTGAAAAAATATTTTTCAATTAAAGCGACTAGCGTCTATATCCTTCTATCTGTAAACTTTTCTTTTACCAACATCCTCAATAAAAAAAATAGTAAGAATTTCTCATTTTCTTCTCTTTTGACATATAAACTTCTATTACATTACATTCCTTACTTACATATATATATTACATGGATTATATAGACGTTATATGTTATACATATCAGCACAGCATATTTGTACACAAATATATATAATCTTTAAATTGAATTAATTTTCGATATTATAAAAAGGTGCAGAGCATATTCGATATCAAATTTATATTCAAGTTTGATATTTTCATGCATATGCACAGAGTGTCACAGTAGTTAGTATTCAGCGTACTTCAGGGGAAAAAAAGCAAAAAAAAATAAAATAAATAAAAACAAGTTATGTATATGTTTCTTCTTTTTTTTTACTTTACAGATGAGCTTGTAAATAGACTTCGTGGTGAATCGGTTGAATTAACATGTCCGATAGACGTCACGTCCTGTGGTGAATTACATTCAGTAAAATGGTTTAAAGGAAATGATCGAGTTGCGGTCGTATCTGGAGATGGTCTTGTAGAAAATATTAAAGGTCAATATATTGGACGGTAAGTAATAATTTTTCTTTAATATTCATTTGGCTTATTTCCGGTTACTCCAAATGGGTAGAAAAATTTACGTATAGTAAAATAAATAATTTATAATTTATGTGTAATTTGTAGGTTTCGATTTTAAAATTTAATGAGAAGTTGAAGTTTATTAGCTTTATTCTTAGCAAAATAAGTTGAAAAATGTTGTATCGCTTTCACGATTTCTTTTTTTTTAATGAACAACACGTTTGATTTTTCATTAAAAACGCTTTTAAAATGTTTTGATGCATTGTTCATATTGAAAGTAACACAGAACTATCGTTCATATCCAGTTTTAGGCTCATAGATGCCATAAAAATACCACCATAAAAACTCCTAAGTTTAAAACATTGCTTACAGATAATATTCACGAATTTTTTGTGTCAGGGATTAAGCAGAAAAAAAAAAGAAAACTTTTCTTATGCAAATGACTTTATAAAGGTGTAAATACGTACAATCGTACACTCTAAAGTATTACAATTTATATATTTTTTTTGTGTCTTAACATATGCTTCAAGAAACATAAATATGTAAAGCAAATACTTACCTAGTTGGAAGATTTATATACTTTAAAAGATTTTTATTTTTATGGTTATTTAGCTATTCGGTTTACAATTGGTTTTATAGTGTATCTAGGGTTTTTAAAGAGAAAAATAATCTGCTGTTTATGGCAAAAAAAATTGCAATATATTGAATATTTTGATTGTTCAGGCTGAACATATTCTTTTTTTTTCATATCGTTTTTCAAAAGCAGCAAAGCCAAAAAACAAATCATGAATTTTTCTTATTTTTATTCCATTTGTGCCATACTTGTTTCCAGATGAATTATTGGCAATAGTACAAATATATTAGATGTGCTTTAGTTTCAATTGATATTTCTTCGTACAATTTTTGGTGATATTGCATTCTTTACAGATTTTATGAAATCGTGTATGTATTGTAAATTCGGTGGTCTTCTTTAGTTTCATACAGAAGAAAAAGTAAGTATAATAAGTTCAAATGCAGCATAATACGATATTCAATAGAATCTATTTTATTCAATATTGATCATCCTTAAAAATTTACATTACTCACAATTCATAAATAATATACATACATACATATTATTTATTATTTATTGGTTATTAAACAAATTTGAATAATTTTTGGTTAAATGTCTAACAGTTACTTTAACTGGCAGAGGCAGTTCATTTTTGAGAATGCATTTTGTATCACAAAATCTATTACAAAATTTTAATGTAATTTTTTTGGAAGCCTTATTTCTAAATTTACTTCGTTTTGATAGTATTGAGAAATGTTTGATATATGAAATCGACTTGTATTCCAACTTAGTGCATAAAAATAATAACTGGCATTTGCTTGATATTTCTCAAAATTAAATTTTACTTTTCTTTAATAACATTTCCCTTTATATTTCAATTATTTTTAATTAACCATTTTAACCCTCTTTTGTATGATATTATTAAATATTCGAAAAACTTAATTCAAGTTCCATTAACATAATATTAGAAAATTTTAAGCTGAAAATCAACTTAGCCCATAGTCATATTATCCCTCTCGCTTCTGTGACCATTTAATACGTTATTACATAATTTAATAATATCCATAATTTTTTTTTTTATTTTACACCACTTAGTCTTCATATCCTTTACTCTTTTTATTATACATTGTAAAATGTATTATTAATTTTATTATAGAAAATGGTATACATACTGAATAAAGTTTTGGTTGGTTAGATGGACAGTCAGTTTATCCCATAATATTATATAATAAAGTACATGTATATATTATAATTTAATATTAAAGCTTTACTAATATATTATAGTATATATAGTATATAAATTGTTTGCTTTCTACATGTTTTATTGTTCCATTTACAGTAGGATGGATCGTATATGACATTTCACTTTATTGTAAAGGGTCTGGGGGTCTTCCGTCGAAATTTTTTGTATTCGGAAATATTATTATTCCGATTGACTTTACATATAAAGTTATTTACGGAATTTTACTAATTCCGCACACGAGTAATATCGGCGGTAAATAAACGCCCTGAATATAGAAAGTATCAACTTATGACCCAAGCGAACAATTTTTTTTTTCTTGATTTTAATTTGAGTTTGATCCTTAACGTTAAAGTTTCCAATTTAAAGTTTTTTCTCATATTTGGTTTTTGTTTGATTTTAAAGTATAAGTTGGGAAATTTTATGAGCTTTCTATTGATCCTAATATGCAAAAATTGTGACCCCTTTAAAATCACCCCATCAACACGAAAAATGAAAAAAAGAGAAAACTAGAAAGTTTATAGTCGAAACTCAAAAAAATATTCAATTTTCTTTTCTGATCAATCCATTTTGCACCCAGAACTTTTTAAATAAATTTAATGTTTGATCCAGTATAATAACAGTACACAATACAAAAAATATTATATGTACGGGTTGGTAATATGTGGATATATCTCAGATTTTATAATAAATCTAAAATCGATAATACTTATGTACGCAATATATGTGTATAACAGTAGACAGCAAACACATTTTACATAAATGTACATATTTTCTTTTATCATTATGTATGATTAAAATTTGGCCAGTTTTGTTGTACATTTATATGTTCAACATCTTTTTTTTTTATCTTTTTAATCGAAAAAAGAAGAATGTATATAAAATTATACGATTCATTCTTCATATAAAATACGAATTACGAGGCTCTATATTCATGTTTTGTTCTCGCCAAATCCGATTTAATTTTAATAAAATCTGTATTTCATTTTTTTTTTGTTCGTTATGTCGTATTTAAATACGTATGTCACAGATTTATACATGCGAAGCCAAATATTTCTACAGGCATTTTTTTTTTTATTTAAGGACGAATTTTGAGAAATTTACAGTATACATTGCCATTGTTGATTAAATTCTTAAGAATTTTTCGATTAATAATTCAAAAATATTTTTACTATTTATCTATTAGGGTGGATCGACTTTTTTTCATGCCTTCTACGGTCTACCATTGTTTTCTGAGTTGCATTTTGCCTTTTGAATAACGTGCTGAAAGGATTTAGAATAAATAAGATCTTCGATGTTTTGTAGGTTCAAAAAAAAAACCACGAGGTACTAACTTTTCGGTAGAAGTCGGTGGCTACAGCACATCAAAGATCGCATTTATTTTTAAAATCCTTTTAGCACCTTAATCAAAAGACAAAATGCAACTCAAAAAACAATGGTAAAAATCATGAAAATAAGTCGATCCACCTTAATATCTATTACAGGTATTTGATATGTTATATTGTTATATTAATGATAAAATAGTAAAATGAATAGTTACAATATTATTTATTGTAGAAGTTAGATTACACGTAAACATGATACATTATTTAATAAGGTTCAAGGATCTCAACAGTTGGCCTAGTATATAGTAAATAAAATTATAATTTCAATACAAACAATTCTGATAATATAAACTTTTTTATTAAAACCAGCAATATAATGAATTGTTGAAATTGGAAACATGTAGCTAGCACTGAATCAGTGTCATTTTGTATATAAGTGCTTTGAAATGAAAATGTTAACTAAGATATTGGACAAATAACTTTTTCTTTTTTCTTTTAAATAATGTTACTTTACAGTTTATGTGCATTTAAAATATTTAGTCTTAACGTTTGTGAGTACATTGCATATACGAATTTAAAGAGAAATGACATTTCTGAGTAAATTTTTACACTAAGACATCATTTCATGTCGATACCCAAATATCGTCACCAATTCCATTCTAGTTCGAAGAACTACCTATATACATATGGTACATACGTATATGGTATTTAACTGCTTCCAGTGTTTTTTTCATGTATTTTCTTTTTACTTCAATTTATTCAAATTCATAGTTTCGATTACTGTATAAAATGAGCTTAATGCAAAATGTATAATCGAATCGATTTACTTGATAATGGATAAATTGTTATTCAAGCACATCTGATGGTATACGGTATACCACAGAACTGTACATAATACAATTCGAAAATCGACTTTCGAAATTATATCTTTGAATAGGTAAACATAAAATTAAACAAATTTTATAATACCAACCACCTAAACATTGGATAAATGTCTATAGCTGCTACAACGAATAAAGATTATTATAGATCACAGTTTTGCCACCACAGTTAAATATAGGTAACGAGGAAAATTTATTATATACATATTTTCAATTTATTTATTCAGTAGAGAGTTTCGGATACGAGTATAGATAGAATGTTCTGAAGATAATTTAATGTATTTTATATTATAATAATAAGTACCTATAGGTATCTATTATCCATCTAGATATATATATTTATAAAGTATTAAGTATAATGTAAATTAGCGGAACTAAAATGAAATACAAATAAATTTTCAATATAAAATTAAATCGACGATCCTTATAATTGCTCTTTAAGTAATTAGCATGTTAACTGGAAATTCAAGCAGGAGCTATAATTATAATTAGCAATAGATAGTTATATTACTGACTTTTATATAGAAGCATGTTCGTTGTTTTCATTTGTTTATCTAACTTGTAAAAAAAATTATGAAAAATGATTGGTTATATTCGATTGAGATTATATCTATCAGGCGTATTCTAACGGTGATTTTACTTCAATTGATTTAAAATGGTGCGATGTAGAATATTTCTACACATATATCTACATAATTTTTTTAAGTTCTTGTGTTATGTCTATAAATATTATACCATTTAAGAAATTCTTCCATTCCATCATAAAACTAATATTTCATGTCATTTCATTATTTAGTTGTTTCTTTAATCTCTTTAGATGATATAAAAAAAAAAAATGAGAAAGTGATCAAGATAATATCCTATAAATCTAAATAAATTTGATTGTTAAATTATGGAAATCAACGTGCTTTGATAATTCATGTTTTTGAAAATATCATTTCGAGTGTGTTCATAAAATAGATGAAATAGCGTGCATGTACTATCTGAAAACTAATTTTAAGAAATTACATATTTATTTCGAGAATAATATACGTTCATTACCGTAAAGCATTACATTTTATAAAATATTACTTCACTTGCTTAAAAATCGTATCTAATTGGAAACATTTATCACCCATTGCGCCCCCATTCGCATGTAATAAGGTAAATTACTAAGAACTAAACACAGAAGAAAAAAAAACACGAAAGTATTTCATTTACCTTTAATACGCAATTTTTCTTATACTTTATCACTTCATATTAGGGGAAAACCAAGTGGGAGATCTCATCACTCATGCTGTGAAGATTTCTTATCCAGCTGGTTGTATTGCAAAACTAAACTAAAAAACAAAAAAATCTCGAAAGTAAATGAACAATATGTAATCTAACATAAAATCACTTTTCTTTTGTGTATAGCTTCAGCTTGGATATTTATTTAATAATGTACTTGTTAGGGAAAATATAAAAAATATATATATATTTTTTTTGCAAATAATATTTAGGGTGATTCAAAACATTTACGATTAATATTGAACATAAATAATGATATAATGTGCTTAAAGATGAATTAATTTAATATACTTGATAAGAAATAAGGTTAGTAATTTATTATAAATACCTGTGGCAGTGCGACCTGTGGTGGCGATGCTTGATTATTATTATTATTTTTTGTATTCTTCGTCAGCAAGTTAACGCTTTATTTTGTTTCACTATTCTATTATCCATTTAAAGTGTTATTGGAGAAATCGAACATTGCAATTATCGTTCATTATTGCTCGCTGATTATCGATAACGACCTAATATTGAAATAACTTACAAAACCTGTGGTGAAAATCAACTGTTAAGGAATCCATTTTTAATTTAATGGCCCGTAATAGCCCAATTTATCAGTTCACTACGTTCTATATATAGTAAGTGTAGGCTGTCAAGCTAAGATGTAAAGATAATATTTTTATTTTTATTTTAATTAAGCAATAGTCGCATTTTTGTCAATAAAGTTCATTTTATTATTATTATTATTATAATGGAATCGATGAAGTGTATATTACATTTAACTTTAATTTTTTCTACAACATCATTTTTTGTTGTCTACACTGTGGTTGGCGGCCGCGATGTTAAGTCTGTTAATTGACACCATATCGAAAATCGATTATTGTTGCCCCAAATGGATAAGAGTGAAACGTAAAACACTTTTCTATTTTTATACTCTAGTCAGTCTGTTTGTGGGTCAGGTCATCCTTAGATTTTGGTCTTAGGTAATGTGATTAATATTGACCATAGACTAGTCGGATTAACTGAACTGAAAATAAGTTGGATTCTCCTACCTTTGTATGTTAATCGCAAATTATATTTTCAATAGAATGTGTGCAACTAATTGAGTTGTTAGCGCGAGAAAAATTATAATTATATTACCCATCGTAAAAACCTTTTCATAAAATAATAAACAGCTATCTCTATTTTGCGAAATATAAAATAATATATGTTAATATTCTATGACCTTACCTAAAGCAAAATATAATCGTAGTTATGATATTGTAATTGAATTTATAATAGCTATGCTTCCATATTATTTTATCAAAAGCCATTAAAATACCGAGCTTATTATTATTGGTATGAAAACATCAGGTGGGAACATTAAGAATAGAGAAGTACACTTGAGATATAGACATACGTTTTACCTCTTCAGACATACATCATTCAAATCCAACTTAAGGTATAAATGGAAATTATCTACCTACAATTTTCGGTTGAAGATTGTATCAATAGCAGATACTAAATTGATATGGCAAACATTTTCTATTCTAATCGTGCATTGATTCTCCGCTCATTGTTAAATATCAATAGACGATACAAGGCATTTAAACTCTTCAATTATATAATAAATAAATAAATTAAATTAATTAATTTACATAAATTGAATGTTTTTGTCAAATGATATTAGATAACCAGTATGTTGGTCTGTTGTTAATGTAAAGATTAGGTACACGTACACTACATATTTATACAATGATTGATGCGTTTTCTCGTCCATGCAACACAGAAACATAGACACAAATTCACACAGTGTGATAGGATTGTTGTGTTTACTCATCAATTAGTTTAATGACGTTATTGCCTGCTTTTGTATTTGATGATGTGATGATTATAAAAGGAATAAGATTCAGTGAGGTGGAAGTCTATTAAGAACATTTGAAATGTGATTTATATTTTAGTATGTAAACGGTAAAGTTGGGCACAATGTCAGTTGTTAGAATATAAATAAAGGATTATATCAAAATTCACAGATTTACAAACTATATGGAAAACCAGGTGACGATATTATCGAATTTATACCAAACCATTTTTTAATGAATATTTTGAATTTCCTGTAATGACTTAATATTATTTTTAAAAAGTGGTCATTGTTCTTCAGATTCGTTTCGCAAAATTAAATTTTTGAATATCCCACTGCGATTGATTAGTTGCTGTTGTTTCAATTTTGTTTTATACATATTTGCAGAAAATTGCATTTTTAATATTTAAATTTAAAAAATTGAAAGTTACGTAAAAAAAAAGATTATAAAATAAAGTTTTAAAGTATGTTTTTTTTTAACAAGTTTAAATTTTTTTATTAATTTATTTATTTATTTATTTGATGGCTCCGGGATAATAATATAATAAGAACAATAAATACTAAAAATAATAATAATTATTATACAAAGACAGACTTAACTTCAGAATGACATAAATGCATAAAAAAAGAAGTGAAATGATGCTAGCATAATCGATGTATGCAGTAGTACACGTTTCTTCGGCTGATTTTGAGAACTGAGAAAATGAATAGTGGAATCGTAGGCAAGTCGATATATGCAGCACACGACTCCTGAGCTGATTTTGAGAAATGTAAAAATGAATAGTGAAATGGTACCTAATTCTATATATATAGAATTCCTTTTCCGCTGACCCCTAGTGGGGGTACTATGAAAATAGTGATATAATGCTAAATGTCAGAATTGTAGCCAATTCGATGATAGAAGAAGCTAAATCGCATTCTGAAATTATGTCTGTCTTTCTGAAATTATGTCTTCTGAAACAATGTCGTGTTTTTCTGAACTAGTGTACTGAAGTTAAGTCGTCTGAAGTTATGTCAGACCTCCCACATTTGATACAGGTAAATCAAATTATTTAATATTAAAAAAAATAAAACTACCCGTTTTTTATTTGAGTTAAGTACTAAACAAATTATCCCGTTAAAAACTGGTTTAAATTATTCCAAAAAAAAATATCGTTTTTTTACTTAACAGAAAAAATAATATAATTTATTCCTTTATTCCTCTTATTTGCTAGAAGTACCAACAAAAAAAAAAGTAATTATTATTGATAAGTAAGGATTTTCTACTCACGAAAAATGAATTATACATTTTTTAACTAGTTCTTTTTTTTTTATATGATCTATTTTCATTTTATGCGCAATATGCACTTTTGAATATCAAAATATGTATTTTTGTTATGCATTTATTATGCAAATCCTTTTATACCTTAGCCATAGTTTTCTATCGAGATATAACCAGAATAAACACTGATAAAAAAAAAGTTTGAACAAATTTTTACGTTTATGTTATTATTGTTATTATTATTTTATGTATTTTTCTTCAGATACGACTGAAACTTAGTTGCTGAAGTAAATTCAATATAATGGTTAAATGGTTTGGATGCTGAACTCAAAGTATACTTGACCAAAATAAGAAGCTTCCTCAAATTATTATTAAAATTGTATTTTATACAAAAATATTAAATTTATAACATTTTATGAATGCAAAAGTTATGAGAGTTCTTGCTTTTTATAAAATCATAATCATATTTTCTTATTTATTTCAATTTCAATTTAATTTTCTCATTGTGTGCAGCTTGGAATATTTTATTGTAGGTATAAGAATGGAAATCATGACAATTATTAGAAACATAAACATATAATTTTCTGGAAAATCAAATTAAACTGTAATTTTATTTGAGATACGCCATTGTCCTGTCATTATTTTCATCTATATTTATTTTATTTTTAACAATGTTTAACTTTTCTAATCAAATTATAGAAATAAAAGCTGAAGTGCGTATAAAATTAATAATAATTTCTATAGGATGTGATAGAGGATGTTTAGGTAAATATTAAATAATTAATGTGTTTACTATCTGATATTTATTATCTACATTCAAATCAGTAAAAACTACGAAAAAGATAAAAATACAACACTAAAACACAAACACGTAATTTCACCCCACGAACTATAATCAATCAATATTTTGTATTATATATCGCGTTCATCAAATTGTAATCAAAACACCTTCTCTATACTTAAATATATTTCAAAAAAAAATAAAAAAATGTTTTTTTGTTTTATTTTCTTTTTTTATTATTGTTATGTGTTTACTAGTTTATTATACCTTTAGCGGATAATACTGCGATCAACATACAAAATATGGGGTACCTCCCAGAACTACCCACACAATAATATCTAACTCTACTTAATTTATACAATTCACCCACAATCGAAACGATATACATACAATACATACAATACAATAATAAATATTCTCTCTGCTATGAATAATTAATTTTCGAATGAAACATTACTTGCTTAGAATGGATAATTTTTGGTAAAACAATATTTTCAATAAGCGTTTGTTGGTGTGGCTTTTACTTTATACTTTGGTATTTAGACGAAACAAAAAAAAAACAATCTATTTAATAATGATCGATTTAGATTAATAATAATAATAACAAGTTGGTTTGTTTGTTAAATGATTTGAGCTAAAGTAAAAATATTTAAGCATTACAATATATTTCGTAATATTTTTGGAATCATGAAAATATAAATATTAATTTAAAATGTCCAGCTAAGAAAATTATCTTGTTATTTAAATTTTTTTAATAGGTATATATTTTTAAAAATCAACATCAATAAATTTCTATCATCATAACATTAATATTCTAAACATTTCTTAATTAAATATTAAATGAGATTTAAGTTGAAATTTATCAATATTTCTTCTTTGTTTTATTCCAAATAAGCCTGAAGTCTCAAACATTGATCAGATATCACTTTCAATTCTTTTAAGATTTGCCATTTAATGCGGTTCTAATACGGTGGAGGGCGATAGCACCCAAAGATATAACACACAAATGCGGAACAATTTGTAATTACTTCTAAACGAAGGGTCCCATACAAAATTTACCCATGACAGACATTGTTTTGCATTTGGATATTATAGCACTTCTCCTCTAAGTATTATAAATATCAAAATATAATCATTCCTAGTTTAAGTGCATTGCTCTGAAATTATTTTAATATTTAGAATATATAAATTGTGTGGTTTGCAAGCGAATACCACGATTTGATGATTGCGGACTGCGGTTACCGCGCAGGTGCTTTCGTTACATACCGCAAAATTCCTCTTATTTCATAGTACGATTATATTATTATTATATATGAGCTTATATTTTATAGTGTCAGATAACACAGTAATTTTTTTTTTAAAATAATATCTGAATATGGATTACCAATTAAAAAAAAAATGTCGATGAAACATACTCAATCAAAAATACACGCAAAATGTATATATATATAAATATATACATATATACATATATATTTTCATTTAAAAAAACATGTGAATACAAAATTATGTCAACATAATTTAAATTTTCATTAAAGTTATCATGAAAATAAATTTATGGATGCATATATTGTTTTTCTGGCAAAATATTAATCTAGGGATGCTATATATGGCTTTTGTATCATAATGAGAAATTCTAATAAGCGCTAGCAATGTATAAAAGAATTGAAATGTGAACAAAACGACTAATATTCCAATCATTTTCCATTTGTGTTTAATATTATTTAAAGTACCTATTATCAGAAAATAAAAATATTTCAAATTTCAGCGAAGTATATTAATTATTTTATTAACTATATATATTCTAACTACATATTCTATTGAATGTGAAATCAGTAAATATTACAAATTTTTATTATATATATTCTTTTTCTTTTTAGAAAATGTCCAAATGATTAAAATTGATAAAATGCTAAATTCTGAATGAAAATAAAGTTATAATTATTGAGTTTTTTAAAGAATTTTTTTTAACGCCAGCGGATACAGCAATAATCGCAAGTTCAATCCCCGCTAGCTTCAGAATTTTTTCTTTAAAACATTCAATAATTAATTATAAGTTTGTTTTACAAAGAATTTTTCATTATTTCAATTTTAACCTTTTCAACATTTCTCAGTAATCAATAATTAAAAATGTTAATATTTTCTTTCGAAAAAAGAGTCCAACAAACAACTATAAGTTTTATTTATGTATTTCTTTATTTAAAAGCATTTATATTAATTCATTAATGCGAATATTTCTTAAAAGAACAAGTAAATCGAATCTATAAAGATTTTACTCAATAAATATTGAGCACATCATAATATACTTACCCACCTGTTTATCATTAATTTAATTTTTCAGCATTTTAAGGTTTCATTACAACATATTAGAACATATTAATTTACTTCATATGAAGCAAAATTCCTGGCAAACAAACAAAAAGTAGAAATTCAATACCTTTAGTTTAATTTAATGTCAATTGGGTATTAACCTTTTTGTTTGGTTTAACTTATGACAATGCATAAATATACGTGTCTAGGAGGTGTTAACTATACACGTCTACTTTGTTTATTGCTTTGTTGTTTACGAATTAATGGAGAATTATCGCCTTTGGAAACGATATAATAATTTATTTTCATGTTTTCATAAACAAAATTTAAACATTATTGTAACCTTTGTCGTGGTTAAATGCATAGATTTTCAAATACCAATTAATTTTATGAGAAATTATGAACCAATTTTACTTTAATGAAAAAAGCAATACCTACTTACATATACTCATATACATAATAGATTTTTCATTATATATAATATATATTTGTAGTTACTTGAAAAAATGACATAAGAGAAAATGAAAATATAAGTTAATAATGATAGTAAGAATTTAGATGATAACATAATGTTAAAACGTTTATAAATAATCTAAATAACAAAATCAAGTTCTAGCTAATGTGGAAGGTTTACTTTTACTGAGATTTAAACTTTGCTTAATTTTAATAAAAAAATTAATAAATAAATACCGAATTAAAAACTTTTGATTTTTGTTTATTGGTTTATTTGTTTTTTTGTTTTTTTGTTTTTTTTTTTTGCGTGAATTATTAATATCTCAAACCTGTATTGTATTGTAATAATTTTTTTACAATAATCTTTGAAATATATTTTTTAAAGAATTGGAACGTTGCTATTCAATTTAAATGTAATAATTTCTACAATAAATTCACAACAATCAAATACAAAAGAACAAAAAATAAATGAATTTAATATTGATACTATTCAAATTCATTCATTTTCCATTTGATAAAGCACTATGTTATATCATGTTACCACTAAATAACCGATCATCCTCCAATACCTATTTTAAAATGTAAATTTTATCAATAAGTAATATCGAGTGTGTACGTTACATTATTCACAATACACATTGAAAAATCGCCTACCAAAAAGTAAAAAGATGTGAAAAAAAATTTCAAACATTTTACACCCCATTATCAACAATTTTAACTTTAACATGTACTCTATGTACCCGCCGCCGGTTTTCATACATGATTACATCAAGTCATATATATGATGTTAAAAGCATGCATACAGAGAAAAATATCACTTTGGAAAAATCCTTGTTTGTGTTTTGTATATATTTTGCATATCAATCGTTATTGGATTACACGCATGCTTTGTCACTATGATGGTTGATCGTTGTGTTGTCATATTATCTATAGACTTGTATGGAATTTTGTTGAATTTTCAGTCATCATGCACAAATTTTCCCAAAAAGAGAAAAAAAAAAAAAGAAAGAGGAAACCATACATCAAAGGTTAAATATATATCTTCTCTAAAATATACACTTCAACTGGTAATTGAAAATATAAGGAAATTGTAAATGGTTTAAATATAATATTATGTAGTTGAGTTGAGTTAAGCTTTTAGATAACATATTTGTGTGGTGTAGAATTGTAGCTATAAATCGGCATTGAGCATCATATCGTCATGTTTTGGTTTGTATGGAAATTTCGTTATATAATTGGTTTTTACACTTTGATAGTTATATACGGTTATGCCTGTAACGATGTTAAAAGGCTAAGAAGGAGAGACGATTAATCATATCATACATTTATGTATCGTATGCCCCACATATTTTTCGATCGGAAAGCAAAGGGAAATGTCATCTCATTCTTTACTTACGAATTTTGTATTTGATATTTATTTTTTGTATTTTTTAGTCAACATTGTGAAATAAATAATTTTATTCGATTGTTTAATGGCTTAAATAAAGTAATATTATTATTAATACGTTATAAAATAGAGGTATGTATTTACTTTTCTCTGATTTCTAATCCTTTTAGGATATCAACCGTATAATATAAAGAACACAAGTCTAAATACACTTATATGAATTAACGGCGGTAGGATGGAAAATTTATAGCATTACAAATTATGTACGTCTCCTTGAATTGTGGCTGATAAATTATGTCCAATGGTTATATTCAACCAAAATCATTACATTTAATAAAAAATATTCTGTATTCGATAAACGACACAAAATGCTACAAAAAGAAATTATAGAGAATAACGGACAGCGACACGGTAATCAGACAAATACGACCCTACCACCCAGCTTTTCATAGATTAACACAAAACGATTTATTTTATGCTATTTAATTGTCTTGCCTTTTGTGTTTGCAAACTAATTAATATTATTGTTTTTGTTCTATTTAACCGTTTTTCCAGGTTAAATGCGTTGGAAAATCGGTTTTTATTTATGATGGTTAAGTCAAGAAAATCTAATTATTATCTATTTGGTATTTTACTGTTTCTAGACCAAATAATGAAATGATTAATGATTTTTAAATGTACCTCAACCTCTCATTTTCCCGTTCACAAATTTCGAAACTGTAATAAATTATATTTAAAATTTTTGGTGTATTAAATATTTTCGGGCATAATTGCTGATATTTAATTGGTAAGATTTATGAATGGGTCAATTTGAGCCGTTTATAATTTATTGTTTCATAAATTCACTGTCAAGAGAGCAACTTTAACAGTAGAGAAATAATTTTGAAAGTTCAGAGACTTTTATACAACGGAACGGTTCGTAAACCGTATGTAACTCTTTAATAGGATCTTGCCAAATTTTATTTATTTTGAGTTGCTTTATTTCCCATTTAATTAGGGCGTAGAAAAACTCAAAATTATTTTTTGAATGATATTACCAGAAATATTGAATAAATAAAATGTAGCAAAATCCACATAAATCGTTACGTAGTTTCTGAACGTTCCCCAATGAGAATTTTTTAAAATTAAAAAACCAAAAAAAAAAAAAATCTTTTAATATCACAACATCGACATAATTTGTACGGTTATTAATTTTTCAAAGATAAAAAGATCTTTTTAATGGTTGTAAAAGCTCAAGAAAGTAATGCACATAATAATTCCTTAGCAATGTATTTTGTTTTTGCCCAATCCTTTTAACAAAATGTTATAATTCTACTAAATCAAGTTAACATACAAGAGCGTAGACATTGCCATATAAATATTTTCTTGATGTTGTTTCTTCTTAACTTGCAATAAACATTAAATGCTACATAGCGGTTTGTTTAACAAAACAATATGTTTTATAAAACTATAAAAGACTGAATATAGAAAAATCTCACCTTTAGATTATATTACTGAATTTTCTGTACCATAACTCACCAATACATTTATACATTCTCATATCTACAACTACAACACATCGTCGTCACCAATAAATTATTCCACACTTAACTTTTCTTAATCTCATAAAAATTTTACCCGTCCCGTGGGCTATAAATTACTCAATTCTGGCATACACACAGACGGAGCAAAAAAAATTGAGTGTAACGTGCTTAAAATATTTCACTATTCTTTCACACATATGTGCTTCACATTTACGGTTAACGTTCGTATTATATATTTTGTAAAATATGCCAGACACCTTTATGGTGTTGAGTGCAGTTTTTTTTATCTTATTATTTTCTACTTCTTTTCTCTCAGGCTTTTATTTTTTAATTTTCACATTTTCACAATTTCACATTTTCTTTTTTTATTAAAATATTTTATTTAATGCATATTTCATTTTAGTGGTTTTTTGATAAATTTCAAAGATCCTTTTCTGCGTTGTATTTGTTACGTCCTGTTGAATGGGATTTTTAAATCGATTAGGTAAAGCGTAAAAATACTAGTTTACTAGTTATTATTAGTTACGTGTGCAAAGACAATATTTTACTGTATTATTTTCTTTGCTGACGTCTTAAGTAATATAAAATCTTAATCAATGTCTAACTATGTCGCATAGGTAATACGTTAGTAATAATAATAGTTATTCTTTTCTTTGGTAGGTATTATATTTTGTAAGTTAATAGCGATATTCAAAAAAAAAGAAAAAGAGAAGAAAATAAATAAATAACTTGCTGAACATAATGGAGGTATTATTAGATTTTCTTTACATATTTTTTTTCGAATTTATTGTATGATATTGATCTAAAGATAATCATAATAAATCAAATACTTTTAACTACATAATATCTATTATTAGGTATATTAGATGAATAATTCTATGCATGTGAATGTTTAAAAGGGAAATATATATAATATACATTTCATTAATATGACAATTGAATAACATACAATTTTACACGTCATGACTCCTAATCACTTTATTGTGAAAAAGAATTTCTATATGCATTGTGTCAAGCTGCTATGTAATCTCTTTTTTCAACATATTTGTATTAATTCTAAATGTGTAGGAAAAACTATTGTTAATAATAATAATGATGATAACGTGCCAAAAGTAAATTCTATAAAGAGCAATTTATGTTGTGTATTAATTGGTATCAGTGTTTTTGTTTAAATACATAATATACCTAACCTATATATAGTTTTATGTTGGAAATGTTAATAAACATTTATGTTTTATAAGTGATTGAATAGAAACCAATCATATGAATAAGCAGACACGTTTATACGAATAAAGTAGGAATTGTATTTAGCGCTAAAAATATATTTTCTTTGAAAAGGTGATTTAATGATTATGGAATTAAAGAGAAAGCATATACCGATCACCATTGCCAGACGGTCTTCGTTCTTTATTATTATATGGCCAGTTCGGCTCTGCGAAAAACTTTTCTTAACTCGGAGTAAAGCTTATAACATCCAAGCAATTTAAGATATTAAATTTTTGACCAGTTTACATATCATAAACATCTAATCAGCAGGAACTTAATGCAGAATCTTTTTTTATTATCTTATAGCAAATTCTAAAGAGGTTCAATTGAAATATAATAAAATGAAACACAAAAAAAAAAAATTGATTCATGATGTGATTTTTCTTATTGTTCGACTATATTCAATCCTAAAAGTATGACAATCGCATTTTTACTTTCTTTCTTTTGAAACGTTTTATGTACTTTACTTGTATAAAATAGATATTGCTACAATTGTATTGTATTGTATTTTATTGGTTGAACGACACATAGAAACATTTAGTTTGATTGCATTCGATTGTATTAATTAAAAAATATTGTGTGATTTCTGAAATATTCTATGCAGACAAATAAAAGTAATGCGTATACATTAAACCAGAACAATTTTAATTTGAAATAAAACTTTAATGAAAATTATCTGTGAAATAGAAAGTTTTACATAAGACGAGTGACAAGCAGAGAAATTCTTGTTATTACTTGAAAATAAAAATATCGGGAAGTAACTTACTCTCAAAATAATTTTCGATTATTTTTCTTTGGTGTATCGTTCTATCAAATTTAAAAAATAAAATACAATTAGCAAAATAAATATTATTTACAAAATGCACTCTAGAAACAGATTTTTACATTGCTGGTAGATATTATTCAATCACAGCAAAAAAAAATGCCTTTGACTTTAAAATATAGTGAATTAATTAAAATACGCTAAAAATGTAAATCCATTTCGTTGTTAACATAAAGCTTAAAGTGTAAAACGTATGCTCGATTTTTATTTTGTATTTACTCATAACAAAGTAAAAGCAGCACCTATGCACCTATCTATTTTGTAAAAAAAAAATCGAATTAAATCCTTTCGACGAAAAAAGGATGAAAAAAGAAATTAGTATTAACTATCCAATCGACTATTTTCCTTTGCACAGCAAAATTCAATTTAAATCTGAACATTTGTTGTAGCACAACACTATACATAGCGAATCAAAAAAAAAGCTTTTAAATAAGCTTAAAATATTTCTAGTAACTATTACAGTAAACTTGTCATGCAGAAAATTATATATTTGAGTGAATGTACGTTTCTTTTTTTTTATAAGATTATCATTATGATTATTCTAGTCGAAGAGTTGCATAGCTTTCAACGGGTATAGAAATTTCTTTTTAGCAGATCGACAAGTATAGCATTTGATAACGTAGTACAACTCAACCAGTTCCAATGAATGAGGGCAGTTGAGGATGAATGTTATGTAGGAATTATCCTGCAATAAGGTTTTCTTGAAATAAATTGATTAGTATTTAGCCAATTCATTGCTGACATTCCAAGTTAGGGATCAGTCATAAATGGCAGCACGGTGTTTTTGCGTATTTTTAGAAGCGTCTCCCCCTAAGTCACACTTGGTCATGCTTTAACCAGAACTACCCCCCAACCTGTATAATTCGTACGTATCAAAGTAAAAAAAAAAAAGTTTATTACCTAATTTTTTGGTTTATTCAAAATATTCATGCTGACGTTTTTTAATATTTTGTTTTTATTTTGTCTTGGGAGCCAATTTTTTTTTCCGGCGGTATTGTCTCTTTATGTAGACTATAGTATCTAGAGTAACCATAGTATGGCGGCTATCATGTTTTTACCGTTATTTTTTTTTAAATTTTAATCGGTTTTGCGCTCTTTTATTATAATTTATTTTTGTTTTTATGTTGGCACTAATTGAGGT
>JAABKK020019805.1:0-18965 GCA_011634745.2 Catotricha subobsoleta | reverse complement strand
TCAAAACCTGAAAAAAGATACTATTTTTCGGCAAAATCGACAGAGGGTAAGATTTTTTTCAAATCTCAGGGGGGGGGTTACACCACCCCCATCCCCCCCCATTGTGCATGTATGGTGACGACACACATATGAACTGTGTGCGTTCACTATAATATGTTTTTCTATATAAAAAGTGATGATAATCGATCGATATTTAATATAACTTTAATTTATTTCATAGTAACTCGTGAAATAATTTTGAATTAAAAATATTTCATATAATTCGTTTCTTACATTTTTCCGTTTTACTGTGGAATTGCCCGCATATATTGTTATATTTTGTATGAAAAATGAATGCCTTTTCTATTTCTTAATTGATTATTTTGGCTTTCCTTATCAAAATCACAAAATCCTTATACAACGAAAATAAAACATTCCTAAATTAAAACTTTCTGTTTTCTGATTTATTCAATCAATCAATCAATAGTCAAATCAATTTTTTTTTTTAAGTCACTTTAGTATTAGACACAAAAATAAAATTATTAATTAATATTATTTTTGTGAATTTTATTATTATTAAATAACTAATGATTAATTAATTATTATATTTTGCACAAACGTTTTATGTTTAATTTATGTTTTGTAATTATGTTTTTGATAATAAATAAATAATTGTACCTCAATTCAATTCAATTGTAATTCATTAAGATTATATAAGCATAGTGTTCGCAAAAATGATTTTGAGCAAAGAACGTAGATGATCAGTTATTTTTTTTTTCATATAACTTCCAACTAAATTGGAAATTACTGAAATTGGTCTATAACAGAAAATTGCTGATTAGTTACGGAAATAAATCTAAATGTACAAATGCCAAAATCTCGCATTTTATTTTATGCAGATTTGCTTTAACCTAAATGGCAACAGATATTTATTATTTGTGTGAATGTGAATTTATTCCTGATATTAATCAGCATTTTTCTGTAATGCAAATGCAACCATTTCATTAATTTTCCAATTTATATTTCGAAGTTTTATGAAAGAATCTGATCATCTGCGTTCTTTGTCTTTGCGAACACTGATTATAAGATTATATGTAGTGAAATTTCTAAAGAAAAGCGAATGATTAAAAAACTTTCATATAAAGCAATTCATTAATTACCTGGAATAACTGAGTTAAATTTTCTGAAAAATTCAAATTATAAGTTGAAGATAAAACAATTTCTTGGAAATATGTTTATTAGGAGGTCTATTCCATTTCCGAGATAATTGAGAAAAATGTAGTCTGAGAAAAAAAAGAAGGAATATGTGGATAATATTTAAAAAAAAAATAAAAGTTTTTCATTATTTTGGGAGTTTTGACACAAAAAAAAATGTAATAGTCTCGTTTTGAATCAATCATCGATATATGGAATATTCTGACTTTGAAACAAAATTAACTTTTTAATCTTTAAAAGCTCCACATGTATAAGAGTTTTGGGAAAGAGATTTTATGGGATTATTTAGAAACTGTGTCTAACTCATTTTATTTGAAAAGTGGAATAGACCGAACTTGATCCTAATCTAATAGACACAAATATATTGTATTGTATTCAACAGGGATGACGGAAATACTTTTTTTTTTGTATTTGAAATACAAAATATATTTTTTTTTTTTTAAATTAAAATTATTTTCAATTTTAAAATACAAAATACGGTATTTTCAGTTACAATTCAATTGAATTCAATTTAATAGAAAAGAACATTGAAATTACAATAGATTCAAATGTCTATAATTGCGTAATAAATTACCTGTAAATGAAAAGAGACTGGATCGCTGAAGATGGCAGTATTGGATTAAATTTTTTAAAACACTGTTTTTACAAATGTATAGTTCATAAAGTTGATCAAAAAGAAAAAGAAACGGAACAGAACAATTCATGGAACAATATATTTAATCAAATTTTGAGATATGTAGTTGTTTTATGAAAATTAGAACTGTTTGCGAAGCTTAATGTACTAAAGAAAATCGTAAGATGTTTTTCAAAATACGTCAACTATTTTATAAATTATTTTGGTAATGAATTCCATGCAATGTCAATATACGCAGTCGTGTTTTAATTTATTTCGCAATAAATACAAATATTCGAATTCATAGTTTATAAATAAAAAGTATTTTCATTTGTATTTTCATCTTGTATATTTATAAAATGTTTGTATTTTCAATCATAAATTACTTTTAAAAAAAAAATGTATTTAAAATACAAGTGTTGAAATTACATTTGTTGAAAAATGTGATTAAAATACTGGTTTAAAATACAGTTATTTCAATTACTGCCATCCCTGGTATTCAATGAAATAAAATAAATTACCTACTTTTACAGTTTATGGTAAATGTTTCTCCAGTTACTACAAAATTAATGCAAAAAGATATAAAAATAAAAATAAAAAAAAATAAAATATAAAAATAATATTAATAACGTTTTTACTCTCAAATGGAATATTTGAATTTTCTATATTATAAACATCGAATGTATACGCGATGCGATATACATCGTATCAAATCAAACATCGAACATCGTATCAAACATCGTCTGAACGGATTTTTGTTTTGTTTTGTTTTTATTAGAAATACTATAAATAAGTATATACTTACATATTTGCATTTCTTTATATTATTACAATTGAACTAAGTATAGAGTTTTGGATATAAATGCGCAGCAATATTCACTTATACAAACATATATAAACAATAAACATCTATAAGTATATACAATATACATATATATATAAGTATAAAAATAGTTAAGTTAAGATAGCCGGTTGTAATATGTATATAGAATATATTTCTGTGTGTATGGTTTAATATTATTTTCTGTCATAACCTAAAATATTGTTTATTGTCTGTTTATCTCTGATTGTGTACAAAATTTATTGCACCGTACATCCAGATCCCAAGTATTGAGTGGGTAAGTAAGTAAGTAGTAGTTAGTAATATGTAGTAATTGTATGTATAATTATAATATAGTATTAGTCATTGTGTTTTTGTGGTTAGACATTTGATTTTGTTTATTTTTACTTTATTTATCGTCATATCTGACATTTCCATTGTGCAAATAAGTACTTAAATAATTATAACATAATAATATTTCGTTGTGAAATAAGAGTCGCGTCTGTAATTTAAAAAAAAAAGAAAATAATCACACCCCAACTTTATTTACGTATTAATTAAATTAGGTAAGTTTTATATATATTTAAATATCAATTAATATTTAAAAGTAAAATAAATATATTTTTATTGTTTTCTTTTCGATGTTGATTTTTTTTCTTTTTTTTTTTGTAATATCATTACAATTTCATTTTAATACCTACCTTCGGTTGGTTGCAGCTTGCAGGGCTTCCCAGATTTTTTTTGTTGGTTTAATTTTTTTTCATTCTTTCTTTTGCGTCGAACAGAAATAATAAATTAAGTCATTTTATGATTGTACGGTTTTCGATGGAACTTTATTTCTGTAAATAATATTTAAATGATTTTTTTGTTGTTGTTGTTCTTTTGTTTAAACTCTTAATAATAAACTGCTTCCATTAAGAAGATATTGACGTACCTATAGATTATTATCGAAATAAAAGTATAAAATCTGAGACCGCTCTGTGCATTTAAAAAAAGAAAAATCAGTGTCGCAAAAATACTTACCTACTTAAAAAAATTATTTTGTTTCGCCTAAAAAAAAAAAAAAAAATTTGTGATTTAATTTAAATTATAGTTATATAACTTATTAAACACATTTGGATTTGGATTTGGATTATATATACGTTTATACAAGTATGTCGTTTTACTGTTAGAAATGGTTATTCGATATTCATATATAAATATAGGAGGATTACAATAAATATATATAATTATGACTCATTAAATGAGAATTATTTACTGAAAAATACATTCACTGCTCATTGAAATGTATTTGTGAAAATATTTACTATACTTATTGCTGTTTTCAAATTAAAATTATTTGAAACTATACCGAACTATACTAACCTATGCGAACATACATTTAAATTTAATTGTTTTAATTATTTAATCAAATTATCATCATTAATATTTTTGTAGACACAAAAAAACAAAAAAAGAAGAAAAATGGTTCTAGTGCGAAAATACTTTTGTTTGGAGCTTTTGACAACTGGCCTAGTAATTGGATGGCTAGGATTGGCAGAGTCTATATCATCATCTGTATCTGGAATTGTTATGCTTGAAAATGTTGATTCCTTTTTAAATCCAAAAAATTTCCCAAAAGTGGATCCAGAAACACTGAGAACAAGTAAAATTCCATTTTTCATTTAAACAATCAAATTGCTATAAATTTGAGGGGTATTTTTTTCTATTTAATTTAATTCTTATTAATTTGTATTTCCAGTCGTTATTAACTTATTGGGAACAAATATTGCTTTAAATGTTGTTGATTTATTGGCATCTGGATTACTAATTGCAGGAACAATAAAGGTATGGCGGTATTTTTTCATTTTTAAAATTAACAAATCTATGAAATGCAAAACATTGATAAAAGTCACACACCAAAATATGATATTAACAAATAAAGAAAATAATTAAAATGACTGAATGGAATATAGAAGAAGAGTTAAGTACATGATAATCGCCGTACTATTTTGTTTTGTATTGTGAATACAAATTGATTGTAGGTATTGTTTATTTATTAAAGACAATGAAATAGAAAACCAAGAATCTACAGATCAAAGTTCAATTACTGTATGTGTGAGGCCTTCCCATTAACGGTAAAGATAAAAATATCCGATATTCTTTGTTATGAACAAAAAAACAAAAGAAAAAAGACTTACATTTAATTGTAAATCATATAAGACCTTTCTTTTCCGATCAAAAACAAAATTAACCTTTAATTTTCTTCTTCTTTTTTTTTAATATAATATCCAGGAGTCAGGGCATAAAGAAATATATTTTCTATAATTATTTATCTGATTAAATTCAAAGGCATATATAATTTTTTACATATTTTTTTATATATGAATAAATTAAGTGTAAGAAAAAAAAAATGTAATGAGTCTCATTTCTTGCTGATAACGACTTTAATAACACATTGTATATAATATAATATGAAAAGATAAAGTAGCAGCTTAGTGATTCATATATTTAATAAAATAAAATTGAAAATTATTTATAAATTTTATCAAAAAAAAAAAAAAAAAATCCGTAATTTTTTTTTTTTTTTTGTAGATATTTGCTTATTCTTAATCAGAGATGACAGCCACGAAATAACTATACCAAAAGACAAAACAGTTTTTTGTTTTTTGTTTTTTTTTTTTGTGTTCTTTGTTGTAAGAAAAGATACTATACCTGCGCGTCCAACAACAGTTGTATGTGGGGGTATTGCAAAAGAGTGTGAGCAAAACATCAATGCAAAATAATAATCTCTTATTTCGTTTATTGAATATTAAATGTGTAGCTTGGAAATTATATTCGATTTAAAATTATCACCACATATCGTTATCAATTATAAATATCAATAAAACGCATTTATCTCGTAATTTCTATTTTCATTTATTATCATATATAAAATATAACCTTTACTGGGCAATAATTCAATAGATAATGAATCTAAAGATTTATTATTAGGTGTATATGTGTATTTAGTTATTTGCTGTACTGTGGAATTTTCTTTTCGAACATTTGAATGTCTAATCAAAAATTATGAAATGTAATGTCTTCATTTACATGATTTTCAATACCATTTCCTTCGAAATTGAATCCTAAATCTCTCGATAAGTAATTAATAGTGATTTATTTTATTATTGACTAATCCAATATGAAAACAGATTACTGTATACAAAAAAAAACAACTGATAACTGTTATTTGTTTAAATTGGGAAATATGTCAATAACTCAAAATAATAATAGGCATCATTTAGCGTAGATTTCATAAACGTAGACGTTAAATTTTACCTGTAAAACTGTGGACTCGGACGTTATTTTGTATTTTTTATGCGGATATTCGTCCATGTATATATAGGTATGTTCAAATTTTCAGATAATTTTCAGTCGTTGCGCACATTTCTCTACACATTAGAAATCTCAACAGGGTACACTTTAATTAATATTTAATTTTATTTCTCTGTCAGATTGTTAATTATGCAGACAGTTAGCGCAATTGACGTACGCGAATTTACGTAAGGCTCCGTAGCTCGTTTGCTTAGAAAATCCTACGTTTCCAATAATATGAACATTAGTATTAACCTAATGATCGTTCATATTCAAAAAAAACGTAGAATTTTCCACGCAAACGAGTTACCGAGCCTTACGTGAATTTGTGTACATAAATTGCGCTAACTTTCTGATATCTACAGATTAACGTAACGAAGTGATTCAGTACGGTAAAATTCACATATAATCAAACGTGCATGAACGAATTATCCGCACAATGATGACAAAAATAACGTAGAGTCCACAATTTTATATGTAAAATTTAACGTTTACGTTCTACGTTACAGGAATCCGCGCTAACTGGCATAGTAAATAAAATGTTGCGGTAAATTTCTTGTCATTAATATATAACAACGTGCAGATACATATGTTGTGATCTAAATACAAATTATGATTAACTATAAAATTACACAAATATCAATTACATTTTGAAAATATTTACATAACACATGAAAAACCCGGGAATGTAATTTGGAAATCATTTTAACCATGACAATTTCAAATGGATTCAAGATCAGAAAGGTCATCATTCTGTTTTTTTGTTCTTCTTCTTATGGTGTAATGTCAATTGTCATACAGAAACATTGTTTAAATGATAGTTTAACAGAATTTAAAAAAAAACAAAACGAAACAATAATATATTATCAGTAATCCACACATAAAAGTTATTCATAAAATAAATTCAATTCAATCGGAACATAATTTGTACAAAGACAGCGAGAGAATTTTAAAATCAAACGGAAAAAAATAAATAAATAATATACTTTTTATTTACGATTTACAGAGAAATCGTCTACTGTTGGTGCCATGGCTAATAAATAGTGGACTATCATTAATACTGGTCGTGTTTGTGGCAATCATTTTTACAATTTTGATGTTTTCATCAGATGCTATACAAGTGAACATCTTTATTATTGTCGCCTGTTTGATTACAATTGGTAAATGTTTTTTTTTTTTTTTGGATTTTCTAAAATTTTTTTTATCATAAAACATGCAATTTGATTATTTTTTTTTTCTTTAAAACAATTTCTTTTTCAGCCTTTTATTCGTACACTTGGATTGCAATTTATTCATTGTACGAATTAATTCGATCCGGTGAACCTCAAACAGAATATCAACGATTAATTGGAGATGGTGGTGGTAATCCAATTTATTCACGAGCCTAAAGAAATGTCGAAACTACTTCCGTTTTGATATATGAAATTTGTGTGCGCCTTTAATTTTTTTTTTTTTAGAATTTAATCATTATTCAGTATATAAAACAGTTGGATGTTTTTCTGGCTATAATTATATAGTATTATACACGTCAATTGAAAATATTGAAAAACGAAAAAAAAAAGAGAAAAAAATGATGGATTTCTCAATTTTATTTAAAATTCCAATCAATATAAAACGAGAACAAAGTTTAAAATTGCTGAATGATAAAATAAATTAATTAACTATTGCTTTCTTTAAGAGTATTAAAAGAAAAGAAGAAAAAGAAAAAAAAAACATTGAGACATTTAATGTGTTTTCAGTTCTTTCTTTATTCTACATTCTTATTAAATGATAAATAATAAAATAACAAAATATAGTTTTGTATATTCTTAACTAAAAAAAAAAAATTGATTCATATTGATTTTTTTTTTTTGTTTGTTTTTTGTTTTAGATTAAACAATAAATGATATACTTACTTATTTAACATTGTGTATGTATATCGAAATGTTAGTAATTAGAAATAAAAATTTACATTATATAAAATTGATTTTTGTTTAATTTTCTTTTGATACCTATATTTTACTAACAAGAAACAAAAACAAAAAACAAAAAAAAAATTGGTCAAAACGTGTAAAATTATACAATATGCGAAGTTTTATGTTATTTGCCTTTGGTTAGTTTTTAGTTTTTTTTTTTTTGTTTTTGATTACAACATTTTATTTGTCAATTGTTAAAACACTATATGGTGGAAGTGGTCCAGATTGCTCAAGTTCATCCACATATGCCATTTGAACGCCTGTATTTGGTGATTCTTCCGTATCAAATTTAATATATAATGAATACATGCTGTACCATATGTAGAAAAATAATCCTGAAATTTATATATAGAAATAAAAAGTGTGATTAGTTAAAACAGTTCGATCAGCATGTGTGTAGGGAAGGGAACAAAATCATTTTATTTCTTTTTTTCTTTTATCCTTTTTACAGTTTTGAATGTATATAAAAGAAAAAAACTATAAATAAATGGATGGCGAAGCGCACATATGGCTAATATCGCGGATAGTGTAACGTGGGTAACGGAAAATACTATTTTTGGATAATTAATAACTTTCGAACCAAAAAAGCTGTAACGCTTGTTAACACCGTTTTTGGAAAGCCATCTTTCCATACTTTTAAAATACGGTTTAACCATCTCTGTAGCTTTTCTAGGATACATTTTACGAGCTATCCATTAAAATTGTTTTCATAAATGTTAAAGGTATTCAGTATTGCACGTTAACATACAAATCAGTTTTAGATGATTTTACACGAGTTATAAGTTTTGAACAAAAAAAACTTACGATTGTTTTTGACCACGTTTTGGAAAGCTAACTTTCCATATTTTTTAAAAAAACAAGTAATCTATATCAGACATCAGTATAGCTTTTCTAGGATAGAAGTTATTAGAGCCGTTCCCCCACGTTACAGTTTTACGTTTTTCCAGCGAAATTAGCCATATATGTATGATGATGATGATGATAAGAACAAAAAATACTAAATTAATTTATATGTTTGTACAACACATTGATATGTATAATTAATGAAGTTCGCCTCACGTTGAAAATGCATGCATACTTATGTGGATTGTGTATGTAATAAAACACATGCAAATCAATCAAAAATTATAAATTGTTTTTTTTTTTAAGCTCGTATGGTTTTTGGCGGTCCATTCCCACATTATAAAAGTGAAAACATTTGTTTTACAATGCCAAACGGAGATTGAAAGGTCTGTGGGTTTATATATTTTTTTTGATTTTTTGTTGAAATAAATGTTTTGTTAATTTATAGATAATGAATTTTTGTATGACTAGAAAAAGTTATTTGCACATCACACGTTCATACCTAAGAAAGAAAGAAAAAAAAAAAAAACAAGCTGCCTATAGATTGGTACACTACTTCAATTTTGTGATCGAACAATGATCTCATTATCATACCAATAGACACAGAGGTTTTTGTTTGTAGAAATAATTATGTTTTGATTTTGATTCGATCACTAAATCTTCAGGATATTCAGAATAAACCAAAAAAAATATTCTTGACATTCCACCACAGAATTGGATATTTTCTCACGAGCACAATAGTTCTATGGACGGTATTCTCATCTCTTTTAGCGGTTCGCTAAGCTCTCGTTAAGTTAAATTAGCGCTTCGCTAACACTAAAATATATTCACGCATCGTGTTAGCGATCGCTGTGCGTGCATATTTTTCTTTATTAGCAAACCGTTATTTCTTTAGCGATCACTTATTTAACGTGTGCTAAGCCTAAATGTTTGTCTTTTATTTATTTATTAAATTAAAATTTATTTATTATTTATATAAAATATGGTCGTGATTTATGGTAAATATTACAACCCTTCAATTTAAATTGCCGAAATGATCGAATCGATAGTTTACGTATAATGGATATTTCACATGGTAATTTACGGGTAAATTAATTATGACGATCGATTTTATATTATTGCCTTTTTTCATTTAACTATATTCATTTATATTAAGTGGTTGAAACCACTTTATGGTAATTGCTCTTTGTATCTATCCGTCAGTGCGATAACTTTAGACAGAGTCAACTGTTTTAAACTTCTGTTTTCGGATATCCGTTATATATGTCAATAGAAGGATCAAGTTCGAAGATGGGTGTGCTGGGTTACACTTACACCCACACCGAGTACTGATTATCAAAGTAGGTTCATTTAACTTTAGATCCATCCAAGTGAAATTCCCATGCATTAAAACTCCGTTTCACCACTTGGGTATACCCGTTATACGGTTTATTTATTTTTCTTTTGTTCGCCTATATATAAATATAAATAAGTATTTTTGGTTTTATTTTTGTGACCTAAGTAAATGTCCAATTGTAGTTTTTGTTTTTACTTCCGAGTGGTATAACTATGTTCCGTATTTTATTTTCAAATTGAAATACGCACAATATTTTACTAAAATGAAGCCAAAAGTTTTACAAAATATTGTAAAACAATATTTCAAAGTAATTTCGTGTAGTACGAAACGAATACTGAAATATTCGAAAAACCCATTCTATAATTGCATATAACCTTGTTTATGTGAAGAATAATTTAAAAGCTATATCTATCTAATATGTCTAATGATGATAAAACATAATACTGAATTCAATCATAATATTGATTACGATGATGATTTTGAACATGAAAACATAAAAAAAAAAATATATTTCTTACAATAAAGATTTTTTTTTTGTAAGTTTATATGACAAGGATAAATAAATATGAATTGAATTGAATTTTGTGTTATTTATAATGATATTGCTTCGCATTTTTATCGATTTATCGATTAAATAAAGTATATAGTAATCATGATGTAAGCTGACAAAAATAATGTAATAAATAGAATTGTTCATGTTGTAAAGATCCAATCATAATTGGATTCAATCTTTCCCTTTTAAAGTTATATATCACTGAATATTGAATAAGAATGATAATGAATAGAAGTGCAGAACTTTTACGATGATTTGATACAGAAAATAAAAATTAATTCAAAATATTCAACAATATTTGGCTTATTTTTCTTTCGATTTTTTTGTGTTTTTAGTTATACACACAATGGCACAAGGCTTTAAAATCTGATGAGGTGACAATTTCAGAATATTTCGTATGAAGATTATTTTATCCATAATAATAGCATAATGGATCGTATGGTCGTAGTGACCGCTCTGTAAAGAAGAGTCACGTCTTATGGCCCGAAGAAACTCATAACGAATATTCTAAATATTTTCTGTGCTAAAAAATGAGTTTTTGGCTTATATATAATGTACATTGTACATATTAGTAATATTATTCTTGTAGTGCAAAAAACTAAAAACAGGTAAAATAAATTGAATCATTAAATCATTAAATCGAAAAGGAAGTATCTGATGAAGCAATCTGAATATTATCGTAGAACCATTATTGCTGAATTTCTCACGAATTTTAGTTTGTTTCAATTTATAAAAATTTACAAACTGAGTTTGGAGGTTTTAAACGCTTATAGCTCCGAAACCATCAGAGAAGCTGTATGTACCTATGAAATGTAGGCCTTTGGTATCTTCATATTGTGCGATCAGAAAATTATAAGGATTTTATGTTTTTTTTTTGTCAAGATATTGACCATATGCAATATGTGGCAAGTAAGTATTATAATTGAATTAGATATATTATATAATACGCAATTCGACAGAAATCGCTAGCATCATTTTATGGTTATTTTGAAATTTGCTTTGGCCAAGAATATTTTTAACAAATAATTTAGCAGCACAAACGTAAAATAATTTATAGAAGAATTTAAAAAAAAGTAAAAATGAATTATGTTTTATTTGATGTCAGTAAATATACAAAAGTTAATATAATCATTATTATAAAAATTAATAATTATTTTTCGATATGATTTTAAAAGATTTTTTAAAGAAAATCAATTATTGACCTCGTAATTTTTTTTACCGGTTTTTTTTTCTTAGATATCAGGACTGAGTAGTCGGATTTTGATGGTCATCAATATACCAAAAGACGCCGAATTTTGTTTTTTTGTAAAAATATACATGTTTACGAATAATGAAGTCGCTTAATAGTAGAAGACCATTCCACACGTAGGGCGGTAAGCTTCAACTCGCGTAACACACGAATGTCGGGTAAATCGAGCTATTGATAAACTTTAACTCGGTTAAACTTGATGAAACCTCGGGTTTCAAAGCATGGATTTCATGAGACCTCAAAACCTCGGGTTACCCGAGATTCGTGGGGTTACACGAGTTGAACCTTACCGCCCTTAGTGTAACGTAAAATTACGATTTTTTGTTTTTTTTCTTTTAAACATCACATTCAAAATATATAAGTTTTAATTGAAAAGTAATGTATAACGTTAGTTGTTCATTATAATAAAATGGCATGTATTTAAATAATCGGTAAATAACCCGAATTACTCCGGATTGTGATATTTTCACAAAGAGAGAGAATGATCGGTTTATGAAAGAGGAATATAACGAAGAAAGCCCTAGCGGGGGAGAAAAAGTTATTCAACAAAATGTATCTTTTTCTACCGAACATTGGGACAATTTATTAAACATTTGGATTGCGTTTTCTACCGAACAAAATGTTTTTCTTACAGGGTAGAATAAAATAGTTCCCTTAATAAAATATGCAATTACGACATACACCACTTTTCAATTAAAACTATATTTTGCATGTGAGTTTTAAAAGCGGGAAAAACAAAAACAAAATCGTAACTTACGTGTTACAACTACGAGTATAGGGAATGGCCCCAGTATACAAACTCTTGCCAAATTCTAATCACTTTATTTCAACTTATAAATAATTGTTGACATTGATATAAATATAGTTTTATATAGTTTTTAAGAAATACAGTCACAATTTTAGTTTTAAATTAAAATTAAAATTAGATAGCAATAATTCTAATTACAAATCAAGTTCGACATTGCGTCAATCAGCCCCGCTACTATTCAATTGTCTGTCTGGATTGTTTAACATATCTTTGTTGTATATATTTATGGAAAAACCACTAAAAAACCAGTCAGATTATCGAAAGTTAATTCCAAAATAATTCAAAATAATAATAACAATATTTATTAAATCCCAAAAACATATTAATTCATTTTAATAATATATTATTATTATTATTTGTCAGTTTTTCTGGTTTTTTTTTTTTCTACAAACCAAATCGAATTTTAAATATAGTTTTTTTGTATACATAAAATTAATTTGTGTTGTATAATGATGATTTAGAAGTTATGCCAACATACAATATTTTGAATTTAAAATTATAAATAATAAAATACGATAAAAGGAAGCTTAATTTGAAGAAAGAAATTTCGAATAAAATTCTGAATAAATAACTAAAAAAAAAAAACAAAAATATTGGTGAAATTTTATTCTTCGAAGATAAATATATTCTAATATTATTCTAAGGACGTTTCTCAATTCATATTTTTTCGGGTAAATTCTTTGTTAAATTGAAGTCAATTTCGCACAACTTTCAGATGTGGCTAAAACTAATTGCTTAAATTGTGTTTATAAACTATCACAATGCTTAATAATAAGTTTAGCCGCACCTCCGAAACTGGACAAATTGAATTTATATAGCTACAGCTACACTCTATTTAGCAACGAATTTAATAACCAAAAATTATGAATTGAGAAACGACCTAACCGCTGTAACTAATTACTGTTTGCAATAATATGGCAGATAGAACTTGTTTATTTCCATTTTTTTTAATATCCTTCTACAATTATACCGAAAAATCTATAAACAGATAATAAGAAGGTTCTTAGAAACTTATCAACAAAAAAAATCTATACAAAAAGAAAAAAAAAACCAACCAAAAACAACAAAAATATATAAAAATACATAAAATGTGTGATTTGAAATCAAACTGGAGACTTTTAAACGAAGTATTTGCGTGATAAGTGATGAGATTCTATGCTGTCAACAAATAATATTTGATGACAAAAAAAATGTTTTTTTTTTTTTTTAAACACGTTCTTGTACAGAAAACTATACTCGGTTGGTTTCAATAAAAAAAAAAAAAAAAAACATTCTGTTTCGCTTTATCTCAAAGGTTATAATGGAGGTCATTTCATTGCAGTGTAATCATTACTCATTGCTGCTATCAATTTAAGCATAGAGAATATTTTTTGTTTAGTTATGTACAATCAATGTACATATATTTAATAAATTAATTTCAACAACTGTGTTCCAGGGAACCATGAGATTTTAACAAAAACTTAACAAAAAAAAAAACTACAATTAATGAATAAAAATTAGTAAAAAAAAATAGAAAAAACATACCTATTGGCAAAGTTATTGCTAGCGCTGGAATTAATATTGGTGAAAAGTCGAGACATGTCATAAGTAAAAGTATTAGCGTATTTATAATCCATGGCAGCAACATATACCGATTATGCTGAAATGATTTAACAATAGGTAAACAAAACACAATCAGTATCATTTTTTTTTTTTTATTTATAAACATTTTCCAATATAGATTTGAATATGAAATTTGTATAAATCTCACCTTTACAATACCAACAACAAGTAATATTGATGAAAATATATCAATAATAGCAAATGCAAAATAAACAATATGCAGCACATGTTCGGATGCATCGTCCAAAAATACACCTAACAAACCATGCCGTGTATTTTCAATTTCTTCATTCAAACCAAACAAAGCAAATAAAAAGTATGTTATTGAACTAATGGCACCCAGAGAACCCAACACCAAACCACCAGTTTCCAATGTACAGCAACAACATTTCTTTAAAACCATTTTTAACAACTCAACAATTTTATTAAATTTTATTTTTTTTTTTGTTATTTAAACTTTTGTCGTAATATTAAAACACAAAAAAAAAGAAAAACTGCAAAATTATAATAATTGTCTTTTCTGCGCACACATACAATAAGAAAAAAAAATAAAATAAATTAACTTAATTTGTTAATTGTTTTACGGTGCAGAAAACAATAAAACGAAGTCAAGAAAAAGAAAAAAAAAAAAAGAAAAAAAAAACTATTTGTCAATTAAATATAACGAAATTCTTTTTTATCATTATAATTATAAAATGTTAAGACGCACAAAAATATTTGTTTATTAAGAGCGAAACATTGTCAATAATTTTTATTCTCAAGTAAATTTTTGTGTGTACATGCACTTCAACAAAAACGTATGGTGTGTATAATACGTTGACCAATAACCAACCGAATTTAACTGATCACTGTTTTCTTCTTATTTTCTTTATGGTTTGTTGTAAAAATCTAAATACATTAACACACAGATAGCAAAAACCATAAGTAATAAATATATTAAATATATAGAATGTTTGTAGCAAATACAAATACAATTTATTTATTTGTCCGTATATTTTTGAAGCAAGGTGAATAATATATATACATTATACATACAACTTGATTTTTTTTTACAAATTCACAGCCTACTTAAATGTGAGATGTGTTTTAAACAAATAAATATTATAATATAACCTAGAGTGAGTTGTACTTATATGTGCTTATGATTTCATTTAAAATAGTAAAAAAAAAAAAAAATATTTTCGTATTTGAAAAATAACATAACAGGTTGATTCATAATCGAGAGCATTATAGTTTAAATATTAATATATAGTTTAGTTATGAAGAATATCAAAATGAATAGAAATAAAAATACTTTAAATCATTTAAAATATTAATGAAGATTTGTTTGTTTGTTTGTTTTTTTCCTAATTAAAATTATTTCCATAAACATTTTGCCGTATATTTGATATTTATTTTATAACTACGTACTTTTCCATCAAATCACTTCATTAATTATGAATTCAAGAAGGAGAAACATGCTAACAGTATAAATGTTAATTTTAAGACAGATTGACGTTATTAAAAGCAAACCCCTAGTGAAAAAAATTATTATCAAATAATTTCATACCATACAGTAGTATGAAATACATCAAATTCATACCATTAGGGGGTATACCAAGGTATATTTTGGGTCTTTAATACCATAATTATACTGTATTATGGTTATTAATTGTTCTACCATAGTACGGTATTATCATGGTATGAAAGACCCAAAATATACCTTATTATACCCCCTTATGGTATGAATTTGATGTATTTCATACTATGTACTATATGGTAATTTTGTGCTTATTATTTTTTTCCAGTACAGTTGGGTATCCGAAATATCCGAAATTCTTCATCGGATAACCCGTGACCGAATGGTTTGGTCACTATACGACCCGGTATTCTTACCCGACTTGAAATTCTAGGATTTATAATAATAATGTATAAAATTGGAGGACTTTTTTTTCGCGGATTAATTTTTTAGCGAATTTGTATACAATATTATTATAAATCCGAGAATTTCGGATACGAAAACATTTTTTAAATTAATATGAAGCCGCTGATTAGAGAAAATATTGTTTTCTTTTGAACTTCTACAATGTAAATTAATTAATGGTCACTTTGGAAACTGAAACTGAATTGAATGAATTGAAAATTATAAAGTGATAAAAGTCAAAACTGATTTAGAGGCTGTGAGGACTGCAAATTGCGAAACATTTACGGACAAATGTTTTGTCGATCGACAAGAGTTGTTAAATGACCTCTGAGATTTGCTTTTATTAGAGTTTTTTTCATAATACTACATCTACATGTAAAAAAATGAATTACATTTTTAGTGTAATTTTTTGAAATTTCGTCGAGTTCTTGTAATCTTTATGCGACCGGCAGATGTCGGGCCAACTTAACAAGTCTATACAAACAGTGGCGTAAGTAAAGCTAATGCGGATAATGTGAGACATTATAGGGCGTAATTTATGGCTTTTTATCGTGCCAGATTGAGATCGCTTTTTTTAGCTCTCACAACTTTTGCGGGAATAGAAAATAAGGGCGTCTCTTCAAAACAGGCATTAGGGCAAAATTTGCGAGGTTACGCCACTGTATATACTTCACTTCCAGTAATTATAGGACCCTATATGTCATAATTTGAGTTAATAATAATTTTTTCCCATAGTGTTTCATGTTAATTAATAAATAAATAAATTCGATGCGAACATCATCAGTATTTTAACAAATAAATGAATAATTTTTATTACTACACCATGCGATGCATGCGCATCGTCCGTCTCGCTCTAACACACATGCATTTGTATTCGCACAGTCTGTTTCATTTACACACATAAGCCTCTATTTAAATTCTTTTCTGTGCACCTGTCAAAGTTATTTTATTTATTTGGTTTAGGTGCACCCTATATTATAAATATAAATTATATGTTTTTAACGGAAAAGTATAAATTCTCTTGAGCACCTCTCTAACTAAATAGTATAATTATTTTTTGTTAAAATATCACAGAGTAATATAAAATAATTTTTCTTTTTTCAGACTACATAAGCAAATTGCTTATTAAACAATATTTATGCTGGACTATTTTATTGAACGTTTAACATTTAGAAGATTTAAAATGTATTTATAGAGGTTGAAAAGTACAATGGATGGACACCAGTTTTATAATTCATTTACATTTAAATAGAGGTAATACATTTGTTTTTGCCTAGAATGTTTAATGACGGTTTCTACAATACCGAAAATAAAATAATGAATGTGTATTGTATTGAAGAGACTTTTAGTTATTTTTTGGTCATAAACAAATAAATCATCAAATATTGCAAATAAAATACATAATAACAATTTTCTTTTTACCTGACCATATAAAAATTCCACCTTGCAAGTTAAAGATGTGTTAAATGGTCGGTTTTGTTAAATAAACCGATTTCTACGATTATTGACCTTATTTATTTACAAAAAGCTATAGCATTGAATTGACAACTTTAGTTATTTTAATTTTTAGTGAATTTTAGTAGGTTTTTTTTTCTTTTTTCTATTCAGACGCATTTTTAAACCATTTAGAAACCAGATATTTGAAAATAAAAAAACAAAAAAACTTATTTAACACTGTTTAACACTTTTTTTCACTTTTATATTTATGTGTGTTTATCTTTCCAACGGTTGATAAACGAAGTCTGTACAATGTGTTTACCAAGATATTGCAGTTTCTCTGAAAAGTAAATTTGCAACATGCGATTTGTATTTACGCTTAATGGTTTTTGGCGAGGGGGAAATCAAACTTTGTTTTATCTAATTAAGTACCTACTATTATCATAAATATAAAAGAATTTTGCATCAACATATATATTATTATATTCTTCTTCTAGGTCATGCCTGACACTACACTATTTATAAGTCACTTAAAAACTCCTTAAAAGCTAAGTGTTTTAACGTATAAATAAATTAAACGCGCTTATATGAGAGGGATGTTTATAATATTTATAAATGATTCATAAAATTGCAAGTAGCTCAATGTACGCGCGCGCAATTTATATGTTTTCTGGTGTAAAAGATTGTTTCAGGCGGATAATAATAAATAAGTAAGTATATATCGTGTGATTTATTAATTCTAATAATAAGCTCAATTGGGCTTATGAAAATCTTTATTAATAGTAAATTAAAAGTGTTTTTCTAGATTTACATGCAGATATGTGCAATGTGCATAGTGAAGTTAAATGAAATAACATATTAGAATGAATGCAATTTATATAATTTATAGTCAGTCGGTTTTTATATAAATGGATACAATTGAATCAGTGTCACGAATGCTGGATTCACAATAAAACATAATTGTTATTTTATTACATTCTAAAATTACAAAATCAAAATGATTTGCAACAATTTTTTTACTTCATTTTTGAGAAATTCTGCGAATTTTGAAAAAAATCAAGTATTTTTTTTTTTTTGTTTATATTTTTTCTCTGATGCATGTGGTCAAGATATCAAAAGACGCAGAATTTTTTTTTCTTCAAAAAAATATTATTTTTTTTTTAATTATTTCGTTTTTAGGTCATGGCACTCAATTTTCTGTTTTATTTTGCACTTTTTTTTACATATTGAGTTGGAACTGGGTGTGGCCAGACGGATTTTAATGGTCAATATACCAAAAGACGCAGAATTAAATTTCTGTGAAAATATATGTACTG
>JAABKK020019794.1:0-10060 GCA_011634745.2 Catotricha subobsoleta | reverse complement strand
ATTTGAAACATTCCTTACTATAATTGTTATTATTATTTAGTATGATCGATAATGTTATATACTCCTAAGTTCTCTGTCCACTGAAATTGCAGCTATAGCGGCTTATTAAACATGAAATATCTGAGAGTCAAACTATATTACTTTACAATAAAAATACTAGCAACAATACAAGTCTCAAGTCTCCTTTTCGCATTTCGTGATTAATAATAATCCTCTAACTGCAATTTCAACGGCCAGAAATTTATGTGGAATAGAAGTATTATAAAATTGAAGAAAATAAATACTCCATCTATATATAGAATTGACACACTTAATTTAACGTTTGAATTTAATAAGACACGAATACTTTATGTTTATAGGTAATGTCTAGTTAATTTTTGTTATGATATTAATTTTAAAGTGTTCAAATTTCGGTAACACAATAAACACAAATCTAATTAAAAATTAATATAGAATCCCATTTTATATAATTTCATATTCATTATTTCTCACTGAACGAAATAAATTTATTGTAGATTCTATTTAAATGTTAATATTTATCAACTTAACTTAATCGCATGTATTTCATTTTATATTTATTTTCTATATACAAAATACAAATATGAGCATTTCAAATATTAACCACTTACTTACTTCTACTTACTTTGATATAAGTACTACTTTAAATGAAAGTTTCTCACTTTGAAGAAGCTGTTGTTGACAGATATTTTGTAAACAGCAATAAAATTTCAAATTTTTCGTTAGATATTTTACTTAACTTAACAAGAATATTACACTCTCGTAATCTATACAATATTATATTTAATCCTTATCCCCTTTTCACAAAAGTTAGCAAGCTTTAAATATTTTATGTTTATGCCTTATATTCGTGTGAGAATTTTAAATAATGATTATGAGCTCACGCTTTACCCATTATTCATTCATGTGAACGATTATGAATTTATGACAGGCAATTGCTATACTTATAGGTACCTAATTTATATAGCTTTGACGAAATAAATATATGTGAAATAGGAAATAGTGTAATAAATATTTTCTTGTGAATTATATACGCGATTACATTTTTATTTTGGTCTTAATCAAAATATTATTTGTTGAGTTTGAACTGTTTTGTTTTATATGATAAATGATTCAAATAAACTAATTGAAATTAAAGTAATAGCTTTAACGTATTTAATCTCTACGGATGGTAATTTTCAGCAAGGCTAATTAAAAAACATACGGATTTGCATGATTTTTTTTTTGTGAAAATCCGTTGTTTTCCAAAATTACTACCCTAACAGCTTTAAAATGAAATTGAAAAACGATAAGGCACTGGCGGATAAAATTTATGCAGATAAAGAGAACCTGTACTTATTGGGAAACCATGTCTAAGATATTTTCAAAAATATAAAATAAATGTTATTTAAATTCAATTCGTTAGAATTTGAAAAAAAAAAAAAAAATTGTCAAAAACAATTTATTTTAGTTGTCTAGCATTGAAATACTGAGAAAAATAAGAAAAATATTGTGTAACCTTTTTGCATGTTAACGGTAGAAATTGATGTAGGCCAAATAAGTTACATTACGTGAATATGGTGTTACCTTTATCAATAAAATAAATTCTTTATTCTGTCAGCTACGCGCTTGCATATTCTGTTAAGTTGAAAACGAAAAGAATATTTTTCTTTTTAGATTTCTCTTTTTCCACTATCAAATTTAAAAATAGAAAGAATTTTTACAATAAACAAAAATGAATGCGGGGACTCACATGCAATGGTATTTTATATTCAACAGCGAAACATTGAGTACCTGCTAGAAAGTATCAGAATCCTTTACACATATATTTCTTCGAATACATTAACAATTTATTTACAAGAAAACAAAACTAAATCTCTTGGAAATGGCTGAATACCTAAGTATTGCTTCGTAAAGTATAAATATGAAAATGCTGTTCTGATTTTTTTTTTTAAGTCAATGTCAGACATATAGTATTGTCTTTTTCTTTTGCTAATTTAATATCAATATCGTCGCATCAAGTTTACTTTTAATTTAATACATGCTATGCTACTTCTTCTGTTTTGAATAAAGGTGTAATGTAATGCGTGTACCTAAAGATTCATTACTCATAAATGTGTCGATCACAAAAAGAAATTAAGTTTAAATTTCCTAAATGACTTTTAATTCTATTTCATATAATATAATCCTGAATATAATATTTGAAAAAATACCATTAATCGTGTTATTGTAAATTGTACAATGTAACTAAAAGATAATTTAATTTATTTTTAATGATTTTTCAGTAAATAAATATTTACAAATATATTGAATTATTTATTAAGTATAAAAGCAATAATCCATTGAATAAAAAAAGAAAAAAACAAAATATTTGGATATTTGGAAGTGAATGCGCTTTATATTCACAAATATGTAACGTCGATATGCATTAAGCACACATGCGACATGCGTATTTGTTACTGGTCAAAGTTCAAATTACTATTCATGTAAAATTTTAAATATTTTTTTCTACTTTTTAGGCATTCATCCTTTCCAATTGCATTTTAATAAACGAAAAAAATTCAAAGGAACATTCGCACAAGTAAACCATAAAATATGTCAAATATAATTTTAAAAACCAATATTATTAAAATAAAATTTAATTTTTGCAAAAATTGCTGTCATATTTAAATTTATATCAATTAAATATGAAAAGGAATATTTTACTGGAAAAAAAAGAGAATTAAATTATATAATTTTATGAATATTTAATCTATGTTTCTGCGAATGAGCATATGATAATATAAAACATAAAAGTGAAATATTTCATATAAAATCATTTCATTTTTGCAAAGGTTGGGTTATAAGAAAATATGAGCAACGACACACCGCTTAAACATGGGCATTAAAAATTACAAAGGAGTAACATATACGTATGATTTATGAATATGGTTAATGAATAATCAGAAGCTTTCATCTGTTAAGAGTACAAGAAGTTTCCACAAAAATGATATAATAAAATAATTCATTTAGTCCAGCGGAGTTTGATGTTTACGAAAATACTTTATTGATATTTTTTTGCCTACATATTTCGCCAACAACATTGGCCTCATCAGGGTAATTTATTGTGCGATCGAACGTCATTTATAAACACGTATATTTGAACACTGAAGAAGCAGTTTAAAATTGCCAATTAATATTAAAACTAATATAATATTAACCTATCATTTATAATCTCTTGGGTCATATCTTTAATTTCAATAACGTCAACATTTTGGATAGTGAAAATAAAACAAGAAAGCGTAAATAAATAATTCATATTATGAAAACTACTATGACATTGACATGCATGTGACAAACTTAGTGATACTTATCATGGTCTAATTAGTGCAAAGGTGTTAAAAAGTTTTCATGGTGCTTCTCAGAGATTCGTTTTCGCTAACAATTCCAGGATTTCATTTTTTCTTGACCAGAAAAATCAAAAAAAAAAAAAAAAAAACCAAACCAAAAAAAAATTACCGTCAATCATAATACACAGGAGCACATATATCGCTGTAACGTCTGGCAAGGGGCAGCAGCTAAATAGATTGTGCAAATAGAAAACTAAAAAATGTAGAAATATAATTTTTAATTCGAAAAATTATGAATGATGAGCAAACAGACATCTAAACGAGAATAGTACCAAATAATGCGCGAATTATTCAAAATATTTCCATAAATTCAATCGACGAAAGTATATAAAATGATCATAAAAACGATAAACTTTTAGATTTGGACACAGAGAAAGGAAAAAGATAAGTTTTGAGGGCGTCATAATGTCGCTATCAAAAATATTTTCTATGTGCTTAGTAATAATATGAATGTTGGTTGATACATAAATCTTATGTACAAAATGAACCGACAATATATAAATAAACTAACTGTTCCTCAAGTGAATCGAACAAAAACAAAAATTGAACATAAAAACCTGATGTGAGTATAGAAAAGATATAAAGACAATGATGTTTTCTTAATCGATGACATAAGGAGAGATGTGTTTTGGATGTTGATATACTTATTTTATCTTAATATTAGTTATGAGAGGGTACACGTCATAGACAGTAAAATGGTCCACTAGATGTAAACAAACAAAAAAAGAAAATTTTTATGAGCAGGAATTTCGGTAACAATAAACTTATATTTTATACATAAACGATGTTGAAGGTTTAATAGGTTTATGTGAACAGATAGATAGATATGTTATGTATTGAAAAAAGGATAGTTGATATTGTACGCATGAGGCCTATTTGATGGTTTAAAAGAATTTGAAAGTAGGCAAAATTGTTTGTCGCAATAGCATTTAGAGTTAAATATAACAAATATTCCTGAATATATCCGGTAGTTTTAAGCTCCGCTTATTTTTTTTTTTAAGTAGCCCAAAGTTTTGGCTCATAACATCTATATCAGTCCATTTCCATAGCGATAAAAAAAAAAACTGAATGAGTTATGAATAATTTTTTACTCCTCGGCGATTTTTTCAATGAAATAAAGAAAAGCAAGAGCATGAACAGATGCTGCTATTTAACCTAATGCTTCACATAAAATATTATGTTGATGTGTGTGAACTGGTATCTTGGAAAACGATAAAATAATGAAAACCATATATGACGATTAAGGTGAACTGAAGAAATCTTTCCATTTAATATTTTATTTACTAGATCATTTGAACGATTACCGACATTTAATAAGAAAACTCCAGAAAAAGCCAACTCTATCGACTACAAGGTTGGATAAGTATTCCAATGGAAAATCCATAAATATTATAGGATTTTCTTCCATTCATTTTAAAAACTATTTATATTTAAAGTTCATTTAAAATAAAAATTTACTCAGGCCTTTTATACCTGAAATAAAGTTGATTTGCGGTTCTTATGCTACAGACCGGAAAGACATCAAGCAAAATTATTTCGAATTTGCTAATTCATAATATTACACGAATCATAGATTTTTCTCACTAAACTCTATGGTTTTTACTCAAGTTGACTTCGAAAGTTGCTTAGATTTTCTAGTTATTTTATTAACTAATTAACAAAAATCTTCACTTTTTGTAGTACACTAACTTTCGACACAAAATCATATTTTAACTTTACAAATTCGCCAGAGAAAGTGAAGATTTATTTCCAATAGTTAATAAAATAACTATAAAGTAACTTTCGAAGCCAATTAGAGTAAAAATCGTATAGATTAGATAGAAAAATAGTTAATTTGAATGAATTTTCACGATGTCACTCCAGTTAAAATTTCATGAATAATAAAAATAATTTATAAATAATGATTCAATATTTTTATTTATACATATTTCTTTATGTTTAAGTACAGTTTTGATGATGTCATTTATGTATTCGCTATTTATAGTTTTAAACTGTATTGTCTAATCTAAAAATGTGAACATTTTAAATTTTGTAAAAGAATTTTATTATTCAAATAACATCATGAACAGATTCCATCTTATCATTATTACTTTTAATATAGTGTGAACACCAATGTCGAATGATTAAATCTTATCGCATATTTTTTAAATATGCTGAGCAACCAGTGATTAAGTCTTATCATCAACTTATGAATGAACTCTGTAAGCAAATTATATTATATATTATATGAAATAAATGGTGAAAGTACAAATAAGTAAGTAATATATATGTAAATATAAATATTATTTATATAGTAAAACCTCTCTAAATAAAACTCCTTCCGACCCACCAAAATTGTTTCATTTACTATAAGGTTTTCATTTAGATGGTTTTTAATTGTTAAAAAAAGCAACCATTTAAATGAACAACTAAAATCATGATTTTGAGCCACTAGTTTTGCATATAGTAAGTTCTGACAAAGAGCAAATCATTATTTTAGTGGGTCGAATGATTTATTTAGTGGCTGACATTATTTTGCTCAAAACAATTTATTCCGGTTAATAAATGCAAATCCGTTGCGAACAAATTCTTTCATTTATAGGATGTGTTTCACGTAGACACGACACGGTTCATTTAGACGGGGTTTTACTGTAGCACATGATGACTAATTTATGTTTTATAAAAACAGTGGTTTGTTTATGAATATATAATTTTAAATTTAATAGATTGTAGAGGAATGTAGACTTTAGAAGATCTATATATACAATAATAAAAGTCTATGTTAGACAAATTTGTTGTTTAAATTTAATTCCAGTTGGAACAAGAAATCGACGATAATAAATAAATAAATAAATAAAATGTGTGTTGAATTGCATGTAAACAGTATAGAATGATTTACAAATTGTAGAAAAACATTAAAAATAATTCGCATATTGCTTCTAAAGCAAATTTAAACGCTATAATGATTTATGCAATCAAGTATTTGTAATTAATAAAATAACTTGTTTGTTTAGAATTAATAAGAATATTTTTCTTATTTTACTCATCCGGGATATAATTGTTAAAAAACAAGTTATTTAAATTTTGTACATTCGATTTTCTTAATTTGATGTTTTGCAAGAAGACAACTCTTACGAGAATCATAAAGATATAATAATATAAAAATCGAATATTTTATATATAGATACTGCGTATTTTTCTGGAGACAAAATATTTGGCATCTTTCAACCTCGCATGATATGATTATCAAACTCATACAATTTTTTTTTTGTATTATTCTTAGCCATGTTGTTCAACTTGATATGATAGCAATGTTTTTGTTATTTCTTGCGCACCATAAAAAAAAACTCTATATAAAAAACAATAAAATAGAGGGGAAAAACGGAAAAAAATATGTGCAGAAGCCGCCATTGTTATCACATCAAGTTGAACGAATTGTATGTGTAAGTAACATTCCTTTCTTATATAAAATGATGATTACGCAGTGACGAATTAAACATGGGTACCTGCATACGTGCACACGGAGGGGGGGAATTTGTAAAAAATATTACTCTATGTCGATTTTGGGGAAATGTTTTTTAAGTTTTTGAACTGAAAATAGTATGTTTTTTAAGTTTCAGAGAATTACCGTATCTCGATTTTAAAAATAGTATCTTTTTTAGGTTTGAAAAAATTACCCTACTTCAATTCCAAAATTACCCTATCTCGATTTTCAAAATACGACGCGGTGTTTTGGAAGAATTTGGAAAAAATAGTACTGTTTTCACTTTTCCAAAATACGATTTGCATACAGCGCGGTTTTCCGCGGTATTTGAAAAATGAAGACCGTTTTTTTTACTCTTAACTTTATATATTTGAGGCAGTTTTGCAATCGTCGATGGTGGTGGAAAAGTGAAAACCGTTTTTTTTTTGCTCTCAACTTTATTTGGAGGAGGCAGTTTTGCAATCTTCGATGGGGGAAAATTACCCTATCTTTATTTTTCAAATCTACCCCTTCCTGAAATCAAAAGCGTGTGCATCTATGGGTACATGTAATCATACCAATTGATGAACAATTTTATTTCGTTTAAAATCCATAAAGATGCCATACATATTTTTCGATACAGATTTTTTTTATATCGTGTCTTGACTCCACATAATTATATTATATATATCTGAAAAAATCTGTACTGGCTTTTCGAATCTACACGTATATGGTTTACGGTATCATCGCAATGACTACAGAGGAAAAAACTAAAAATTTAAGTATAGATTTTTTTTAGGGTTTGTACAGCTCGGTTTTACGGTTAGAAGTTATTTCAAAACTAAAATCGTTTAATAAATCTATTTAGTTTATTAATTTGAGCGTCACTGTGTCAATATGTTTAAGTTCTTCTTGTTAAAAGAAGCACGTAGAATAACAACCTAATTAAAAATATACATAAAGATATAAATACAAATAGGTATAATTTTAACGTACAATAGAAAAAAGAGCTATCGAAAAGTATTAAAAATATGAGATAAAAGAAATACCATTGTACGTGTACCCCTACCAAACACTTCCACTCTGTCTACCAATGAGTTTGGAATAATTTGAATATATTCGATCATCTCATAAAATGAATAATCTAAAAATTATTGATAAGAGAAAACGAATATGTCTTATTAGTAAATAATTTTCTCGACCATTCTCATATTGTGATTTGTGTAATGTATTTATCATTGGTTAGTTAACTACATTTGCACATTTATAAACAAGTATTTCTAACAAATTGATCTGTAAATATTTTGTGTTTTTATGTTAATTAAGTGCGCAAAATCAATAATCCAGCGCCCATAATAAGTTATTATTTATATATTATTTTAATAGAATACAAAACAGAGACATATAACATGTCTGCATTATTTCGTAAATCAGTGACAATGTGTCCACCAAATTTTTTCAAAATAGCTTATAAGATAAATAAATGGATGGGAGGTGTTGTGGACAGTAATTTGGCTCATACTCAGGTACTTTTTTTTAAATAAATGCCTTAAAATATATTTGAATTGTTTTTCTTCTTCATTTGCAGTGGAATACTTTAAAGACTGCTGTTGAAAAATGTAATATAAAAGTCAATGTGATTGAACCACAGAAAGATTTACCAGATATGGTTTTCTGTTGTGATTCTGGCTTAGTTTATGAAAATAAAGTAAGTACATTTATCTTTTCAAAATATAATTTAAATTTAAAAAATTCTCGTCATATTTATGGAAATCTGGTAAATAAGAAATTACAGCAGCACGAAATTTAAAGAATTTAAATTAATTAAAATAAAAGAACGTAAAGATAATAATTTAACAAAAAATACATTTAATCTTTTGTAGGTTTACTTGGGTAACTTTCGGCATCCCGAACGGCAAAAAGAACGAAAGCATTACGAAAGATGGTACACAGAGAATAATTATCAAATTTACGGTGACGCCGAACATTATTTTGAAGGTGGTGATTTTACTTTCACTAGTCCAAATAAATTATTTTTAGGTCATGGATTTCGCACACAGAAAGAAGTAACACTTTATCCACATATTAAATTTTGTTGTGAATGCTATATTTTTATTATTTTCTCTTAGGCTCATAAAAGTATACAGAAAATGGGTGATTTTGAAATTGTATTATGTGAGTTAAGTAATGAGAATTTTTATCATTTGGATATATGTTTTTCTCCTTTGAGTGATAGTTTAGCACTGTGGCATCCTAATGCATTTACTAAAGAATCTCAAGAACGTATGAAAAAGGAAATTGAACTCATCGACGTAACGGAAGCCGATGCTAAACGATTTGTTTGTAATTCCGTTACCATTGGCAAAACAATACTTATTCCAACTGCGTGCAGTGATATTCAACCTGAGCTGGAGAAACGTGGTTTTAACATAGTCCCTATAAATACATCAGAATTTTTGAAAGGCGGTGGGTCGATCCAGTGTCTTGTACTAAAACAATAAAGAAAACTAATTTACAATAACATGCATTTGTTTCTTTTATTTGTTTTGTTATGAACCAAATGAGAATAGGAAACGAAATTTGTATTTCACAAAATTTTATAATCGTAGACGAAATACTTTATTTTTTACTTATCGTTTAATATAAAATTGGGTCAATTTGATCTGAAGATGTTCTTTCCTAATTTGAATTATGTGTATAAAAGGTAAGAGTTAACTATATCCAAAATCTTTATTCTGTTTTATCTCATAAATTTATTTAGTTATAATCGATTGCGTTTTAAAAACTTATTAGCAGTGTTCGGAAAAATTCAGATTATTTAAAAAAATCAAAAATTCAGAATAATTTAAATTTAAATGCTTTTTTTTAATTAATTCATATATTATTTGAATGTCAAACATTTTATGGCCAATGCCATGGCAAACTAATATAAAGGCAGGAAGACTCTGACATTTTTGTTCATTTTTGGGCCTTCTACTTTAGTTGACGCTCATTATTATTTTAGTTCATTCTTCATTACCTTCTACTTAACAGATGAAAAAATAAAACACTACGTGACGTTTTATGCATTGCTTTTTGAAAATATTGTTGCTATTGTTTTATGAAATGAAATGTTTTTAATTTAATTGAACTGGTTAGTTTATATTCTTTAGTTGTATCAGGCCCGTAGCTAGGGTGAAAATTTTGGGGGGGCTGAAGCCCCTGGCCGCCGGAGGCGATTTTTTTTAAACAT
>JAABKK020019783.1:0-18973 GCA_011634745.2 Catotricha subobsoleta | reverse complement strand
AATCGGTCAGTAAACAAAATAGTTGTTTATTAAAACAAAAATGATCATTTTGATCATGACTGGATAAGGGTTAAATAGAAATACAAAGACAAACTCTTTAATCAGCTATTTATTACGTTAGATAGATTCATTAAAAGCACGTATTTAAATGTTCGGTTAATTATTCAATATGTTCAGTAACTCAATAACCCGGAATTACTTCGGATTGGGATATTTTTACAAAGAGACAATGATATAGGTTTATAAAAGAGGAATACAACGAAGAGATCCCCACTTATTCCTAGTGGGACGCCCTACAGGGGGAAAAAAGTTATTCAACAAAATGTATCTTTTCCTATCAAACATTGCGACAATTTACTGAAAATTTTGATTGTCTTCTACCGAACAAAAGGTTTTTCTTACTAGTAGAATAAATAGTTATCTCTTCATTAAACAGTAAATGAACAAAATGATATATAAATAAAAGTGTTTATGTGGCTAAATTTATTCTTGCTTTATTTAGTTAATTGCAATATTTTTGTAATATAACTGTTGAAAATTAGTTTCAATAGTTAACATTAGGTTGATGCAAACCATTTTAAATAAAACATAAAGATTATTATGAATTTATTAGTATTTTATTGTTATTATTTTTATTTTTATTACTAACAAAAATTGACGAGTAAAAAGGAATTGAAAAATGGTAATACATATGTAGAATATAGATGCATAATTAATTATTATAAGCAACTATAACGCATATAGCTTATCATTAGTTTATTCAACGGGCAGCAAATTGTCATAACAATGATTTTATGCCATGTGAATGCAGCATTATTTCTTAGCTAAAACCTATTATATGTACTTACTTTCTGGATTCTACCTTTCGAAGCAACAAGCACTGCTTGAAATTTATGAATTATAAATTATTGCTCAGCATCTGACGGTTTTATTTTGTATCTTAGATGTTCGGTACATATTTTCATTAATACGTATCCGACTATAAGATACTAAATTAAACGAACTTTGTCATTTCTCAGTAGATAATTACTTTGTATCCAGCAATGTTGTATTATTTTATTACAAAACCCACAGTTATGTAATTTCTAAAAATATATCGATATTCAAACTGATTTCGATTTATGATAGTTATGTAGTTTTAAATCTATACAATTTATTTCTAAGATCATTTGCGTTACAAACATTTATGAATTATGTGTATAAATCAAATTCAATAACATATAAATTGTTTTAAAAGTAGCCCCAAAGCAGCAGTCGGCGTTCAACTGTTCACAAGCAAATATAATAAACTGAAATGGCTTGTAATTGTAACGATCAAATTCAACCCACGCAGAAACATAATACTTACCAATAGCAATAGCATAATTTATTTATTTTCAAACATACGCTTTCAAATTAGCCGTGTGACAGTAGGTTGTCTCTAGAGTCTAATTGTATTGAGAAAATAAAAATTCGATCATATTATAGGTATCAACTAGTAAAATATAAAAATAGTAAGTACACACACAATGGTAACTATAGTTGATGATAACAATCATGTTGAACTCTTAACTATAGAATAACAATTTTTAAAAAATATATAAGTTAATAAACATAGATTTCCCTACACAAATCAGTCCTTCTTTATCTATGGCACAAGTTATATTACAATTCATTTCTGTTAATTTGGTTAGCAAGTTATTAAATAACATAGTTCAAAAGAAGGGTTGGTTATTCTGAATAACTTATTCAGCTGACGCTTAATAGGGGAGGGGGAGAGCTAATTGTAAAACGGACAAAAGGAGACAAGGGATACCTGCACACTGGGGGGGGAGGTAGGTGTTACCCTCCCCATAAGATTTGAAAAAAATATTACTCTATGTCGATTTTGCCAAAAATAGTTTCTTTTTTAAGTTTTTGAACAGAAAATAGTATGTTTTTTGAAGTTTAAGAGAATGACCCTACCTCGATTTTGAACAAAATAGTATCTTTTGTAGGTTTGAAAAAATTACCCTAGTTTGATTTCCAAAATACGATTTGCATACAGCGCGGTTTTTTTCGCGGTATTTGAAGACTGAAGGCCGTTTATTTTTTTTGTTTGCTCTCAACTTTTATAAAAGAAAACGGGAGCATCCTTGAACTATTCATGAGCGATGGTAAGAGTATGGGTGTTCTAGGTGGATGCGTCTGGAAAAAAGGGCAGTATTCTATAAAACCACCTATTTCGTGGTTTCAGGTTGCACGTCTTGGGAACCATAGCTCAGAAAAATAAACAAAAAAAACGGGAGCATCCTTGAACTATTCCTGGGCGATGGTAACAGTTTGGGCATTTTAGGAGGAGGCATCTGGAAAAAAAGGGTCACGCACAAGCTTTCCGTTTTCGACACAAAATGAGGTGGGAGTACTCCTGAGAGTCTTATGTCCAGACCAAAAGTAGAATATTCTAGACGTTTAGTAATTATTAGAAGGTCATACCATTCCAAATCTACCAAAATTCTGTTTTTATGACTTCTGGATCAAAAGTTATACGCTTACAAAAAACGTCTAAAAAAAATATAAAAATTTGGTCCGTTTTATCGCGAAATTCACCAATAACAAAAACATTATTATTTTTAATTTGGACATCCATCCATAGCGCGAAGGGGGTTTTCAAATTCATACATAAACCGACAAGGGGTACGGGGGGTAAAAAAAAAATGATTAAACATGTTGGACGTCATTTATGGACATCCGCCCAAGGTTAAAGAAATTATGTCTGAATCTGCCTTTACATTATTACCTATATAAAATGTGATTTTAAGTCTTATCATGTTTTATATATCTATTTAATATAAAACTTAAAATAGAATTTACATATATGTATGTATTATTTTTATACATTTATATTTTTATTTTTTTATTTAATTTATCAGCTAATTGAATGTTAATGAAGAAGATTATACCATTTCCTTATGTAAAATCATATTAAAATGGAAACAGCATATATAAGATAAAAACACTATGCGCAATGACACTATGCGCAATGTTAATGACTAAAATACCTATAGTGGAATTAAACATTAATTGTAATAGCTATAAGCCAATAATTGTTGCCATGTTCCAATAAATTAAAGATGCGAAATGGATATTTGTGTTATCTATATAAAAATATTTGCAAAATATTAACTTGAATTTTCCAAAATAGATTTATGAATTTTATTTCATTAAATCTGAATGGAGTTATTTATCGGTTGGTAATAAAAATTACTTTTTCGATTTTACGAACCAAAAACGATACAGTTGGCCAATTCTTGAATCATTCGAATATTATTCGTATGCGACACTGTTCGTATAGTCTCATCTCATTTTACCATTTTCCAAAGGCTTTCTACGATTTTCCTAATGGATTCTGAAAGATATCGAAATTTGAAAAAAAACCACAATCTCAGCTAAAAAAAAGATGAAAAAGTATTTACGACAAGATAATTCTGAGTCGACGATAAAATGTTAAGAATCGATGGTTCAGTTTCAGACACATTTCAGTTTGATTAATGTTTATAATACATGAAATGATAAATATGTCACGATATTGTAGAATTTGTGGTTCGATGTGTTACATATGTAAATTTTCCGATTGTGATTAAGAATCTTATTAGCAAATTAACAATTTAAAATTAACGAAATCTTTATTTATTATTTTAAATTACCATTTATATAAATGTATAATATTGTGAAACATAACGAATGTACTAATTGTTTTTAACTTTGAAGAATAATTGTAATCTATATAACAATCTGTTTGTTGGTAAACTTACGATAATTTGTTATGCGCATGTTAAAATATAGTATGTTGCCAATTGGCATCAACAACATTAATGTTTTGTTTTCATCTTAAATTAGTTTATGGTGCTCTACAGACATAAGTCAATGATATTCTTAGTTTAATTAAATTTATAACTAAAATATTGCATTCATCAACTTGCAATCAATAATAAATAAAGTATTGGTTTATAAAAAAAAGGTTCCCACTTTTTTTCTGGATTTCAGGAGTGATCGGATTTTGATGATCCGAAAAACGTAGAATCTGAAGAAAATGTAACCAGTGAAATGGAATTAGAAACCGGTATAAAATATTTGGAAGCTGATAATTGTTCTGGTTGGCAAGTGGACTTGACCAGTTTATTCTCTAGGCACTTTTACGTTTCGTTTCGCACGAATTGTAAACGAACCCAGTTGTGAAAGCAATACAATGAACTAACACTAACACAAACAAAATAATTTCTTTAAAAAAACGCGAAAACTCAAAAAAACGCATAAACTATTGTAATTTTTCGGAATCATTTAATTTGGATTTATTGCACCATTTTCACAAAAATTGAAAAATAAAAAGCTACTGTAAATTAATCAATGTTTTCTACAATCATTTTTGATCTACAATAAAATAGTACATTCTATAATGTTATTCTTACAATCTTATGCTTATTGATTTGGAGGAAATTTTCGCAAATATCTGTTCAATTGAAGATAATGTAAATCTTTGCCGGTCGGAATCTCTCCTTTCAATGCCATTTTCTTATTAGCTACCTTTTGCATACAATGTTTAGTGTAATTTGTCTTCAACGTTTCAATTTCTTTTTGACAATATTTTTCATTAAATTCGTTTTCCTTCAAACTGGCGAACAAAACACTAAGTTCATGTAAACAGGCAACTTGACCTCCTCCCATAGTGCTTTTTCCGGCAACAGACTTTTTCAGTTTCAAAGGTGTCATTGTTTTATATGGTACTGATAATTCTATTTGTGGCGCTCTTGCATTTCTCCAGAGAATCGTAAAAATCCGCATTCTATATTATTTATTGATAATTTTAAATAATTTAAGAAAAATAACAATTTCTCATTAACAATTATAATTATTACCTGATGTTTTATGTAAGTTTTTTTTTCCAAATAAAAAACAATTAATAGTCAGATTAGAAATATTTATTCTTAAGCAATAACTTTTTATTAAAAATGTTATGAGTTTTAAGGTTACCTTTTATTTTATCTGTCACTAATTCAAAATGTTGATTGAGCGTTTTCATACCTACCAGGCGTATTCTTATGGCGTCAGTTTCGAGTAAATCTTTATAGAATTATAAACTTTTATGAATTTATGATTTTCACAATCAATGTTTAAAGGCAAAATAATAAAAATAGTAGAAATATTTTAAACTGTTTTATGCAAAGTATATCCTTAAGGCTAAAACATACTTCCGCGAATTTCTAAAGCGGCGCGAATTCTCCATACAAAATAATTCACGTGAGTTAAATTTTGTATGAAGTTATGTCAAAAATTCGCGCCGCTAGTCAAAATTTGCGTAAGTATGTTTTTAGCCTTTAGTTTATATCGCGCAAATATTATTAGAAGTTAGGTATTTTTCCTAACTTACAAAAATACCTAACCTAAATAGAATATTTTCTCAATTTTTGTTTAAAATAGTCTTTTCGAGGTAATAATAGTAAAAATAGTTACAAGATTTCATAAAAATGAGTTACCTGCTGGTTTTAGAGCTATAATACTCAATTTCACTCAATTTCAAGTATATGAAACTCTACTTCTGTCAAAACTACTATCACTCTGTATAATCGACTGAAAATCGTAACCTAAAACGTGACGAACTGGTTCAACCAGTATAGAATGCTAACAGTGCCGCTACAGCCGTTATGACCTATGCAAATATCCCAAAAAAGTTTTCTTTTCACGAATGTTGTTTTTATCGCAAACTATTATAATTTAAACGAAGTACTACAAATTCAGTATATTTATAAAAAGAATTAGTTAAATAATGTGAATTAAAAGAATCCGAAAAATTGGAGCGATATGAACTAAGTAAAGGTAATACGAATTTAAAAAATACTAGAATTTACTGAAAACGTGTATTCCAATAATACAAAATATGGATACCAAAGTGAGATTTGAGGTTATAAAAATGAATAATGACGTCATGTGCTACCGATATATAGATAATTTTTTGACTGAATGCTGTCGTACATCATACGCTAGAGGCGGTAGTGAAGACTGGCAAAATAACATTACTTTTCTCTTTCTAGTTCATTGATTTTATGAAACAAAAACGATTTTGCCAGTACACACTAACGACATGAGTGGTCAATACTTAAACTAAAACCGATGATCTATAGAACTAAAATACTATTTACCGCTATCATATTAGCGCTAGGTGCTAGGCAATTCGCGATCTGCATGCTCACTAGGCGGCAGCACTTTCTTTACAGAAAAAGGCGATCAGAACTGTCAAACGCATAAAAAAGGTGTCGTGAACTGTCAAATGGCTTATTCTGATTGGTTGATTGTGTAGTTCAAAATTTAACCACTAGAGGCGACTCCTTTGTTGCAGATCGCCAATAGGCGAAATGCTAGAAATGTGACACATAAATCTATAGAACGATTACTTGACAGCAGCTAGTTAGTAGTTGAGATGTTTTTTGCATATAATTTTGTGGTGGCGCCACTCCTGCTTTTTGGAAAACAAAACATGCAGCGCCTCCAAAGATATATGACTTTCCATAAAGTGCTCAACAGAGAACTAATGTGTGTAGTAATCGGTCTATACATCAATACCATATGAAAACGATCAATATAATGGAAAATTCACATTTATTTTCTAAAACCCGAAACAATTCAGCTATAAATAAAAATATGGGTGTCTCCTTAGTATCGATACTCTTTTAGAAAATTCAAAAATTATTGAAATCGATGAGATTCGATGTGAATTTCGGTACTCGGTTGTACCAAACCTGAACGGTGGCGCCGCACATTTTATGCTGAATGACAGTTGCGGCAATTTTTCTAAATAATTATTGATCTAGTCTATTAAAATAAACTTATCGTAATTTTCCGAGAGCTCGCCCACTTATTAATAAAAATTTATAAATATAGATAAATACGCAATACATTGTGGTGGTTGTACAAAGGATTATGAACGCTGAGTAAACGTAGCCATTGGTATTGTTATTATTATAACGGAAGATTAGATTGCAACATTAGAGACAAGTATATATAAAAAGATTCTTTTTTTTTTAATTAGATCGGAGCGCATCAATCGAAAAGTTCTTGTAGATCAAGTTCTTAAACAGTATATTTAAATTCGTTCTCTTTATTTTTAATAAAATTCTCAATATAAATTTATATAAAAATAAGTAAAATTATTTAATTAGCTTACTAATTAATTCATAATAAATTGTTTATTTAACATAAAATTCGGAATAGATATCATTGCTAGAAATATGGATAAAGCTATGGAAATTTCACTGGGTGAGTCGTTTCTCTTCAATTTATAGTTCAAATAAAATAGTTCTTAACTTTTCAATAACTATACTTATATCCAAATCTATTTTATGAAATTCATTCCAAACAGGATAGTAAGTAAGTATTACAATTAAATTGCAATTTTGTAAAAAAAAAATTATTTAACAAAGCCACCAAATCTTAACCTAAAAGATAAAATAAAAAAAAAAAAAACCGAAAATGGCTGCTAACATTTTTATGAAATTATTTATAATTTATAGGATAAATGTAATGTTCTCAACATTATACATAAATATTCACATATATAACTAAACTTTCAATGAATATTTATAGCAAGAATTTGAATTGATTCTGAAACCCTATAGCCGGAGGCGTTGCTGCTACGTGCTACCCGAGGTACTACCATTGACACATCGTGACAGTGCTGTGGGGCGCAAAGCTACAGAGGCGGCCAATTTTTTACATTTTTTTCTTTATTTTTGTTTGTAATTTTTTTTTTTTTTGGTGAAAAGACGCAGCAACGTCTTTTTTGGCTTCTAAGCCTAGCAACGCCTCCGACTCAACGGAATATCGCATTTGTCCATTACATTAATAAGTTCATTCCCATTCGTTTGAATGATGGTATAAATATTGAATAGGGTCATTAAAAAAAAGTTTGAACACATATTTAACATTAGATCCATGAAAGTAATTTCATAATAACATTTATGTAACACGGATTCAATTGTAGTTGTAGTTTATTTGTCCTTAAATAATGCATCAGAATGAAGAATAAAAATAACACAAATAAACTTTTAAATTCATTAAATTATTTCTCATTATATGCTTAGAAAGAATAAGAAAACTTTATCTTATCATTCAATTTATCGAACAATAAAGTTTTACGTTAACCCTAGGTTCCCACTTAAAAAGTTCGTACGTATTTTTTCTGCGTTTTTGCTGTTTATGCGTTTTTTGGTTCATTTTTAATCATTTTCGTTCATTTTTTTGGTTAAAAGACGCATAAACCTCACAACACGCAGAAAAAATACGGACAAACTTTTTAAGTGGGAACCTAGGGTAAGAAATATTGCATCATAGAAATAATTGCCATTAAATTTATTTTGTTTCGGGTTAAGAATGGATACCTATAATTTTTAAGTCAAAAAGCCAGCCACCTTTTATTTCAATAATTTTTCAATTTTATTATCTGAAATGCAAAAATGTTGAACAAAACAAAAATTTTACGAGTAAAAAATTGAAAATAAAACCAAAAACACACAATTCTTACAAATCTTAAGTTAACTTCTTTCTTTTGCTACCATAAGTCTTATGTACAATTTTAAATGGCTTAAAGTCTTCTGTGCTGTGTTGCGTTAAAACGTGTTGATCCAAAAATTTTCTATGCAAATAAGAGTTACCACAAAATTCGCACGGATATTTTATCTTTTCACCGGCTGTACTGACTGCGTGCGGTTCATCTTTAATTAAATGTGCACATAATTTATGAATTGAATAGTATTTCAGTGTTGAACAATGCAATGGACACGTCCATGGACCCAATTTGCATCCATTCAAATGATGTGCTATTACATGATTTGATAATGCAAACATATAACGAAATGGTACTCGACAAACTGTACACATTAAATCCTGATCATATTCCTTTGGAAATGGTGGAAGATAACCATTTTTTATTGATAATACTTCATATTGTGATGTACTTTTCGTTAACAATTCTTTATGATATTGTTGTTCATGATTTCGAAAATTATGAAAACCATTAATTATTTCACCACATAATTTACATGTGTAGTCCTTATGATAAATATCCCGATGATAATAAAGCTCACCTCTAGTGTCGAATTTTTTTCCACCACATTCTTCGCATACAATTGGACATTTTCTACGATGACGTCGAATACTATTCTCATCTGGAAATGTTAATTTACAAACACCACACGTTATTGAATGTTGTTGACTTGATTTAAGGTGAATCTGTAAAGGCTTAAAATTCGGACTTGGTAAAACTCTACTAGTTTGTGGTTTCGTCGGACATTTTTGATGTATTTGGATAATATTTAATTTTTGATCTTCAGAAACATCTTCATATTCATCATCATCGTCATCATCTTCATCTTCTTCTTCTGGTTCTTCCTTTATTATAATATTATTTTCCGTAAATTGAACTTCAACTGGTTTACCAACCACTTCGTCCTCATAATCATCATCTGTTGGTTCACTTTTAATTTTTAATATTAACTGTTCAGCAATTTTCTGTTTCATTATGTATTTTTCGTTAACAATTTCATTTCCTGCACTTGACGAGTAATTGTGGTCGGGCTCAAATTTAATTTTAATTATTGGTTGATCATCAATTTCCTCTTTAAATGGATATTCATCAGTTTCAATACAATTTTCCAGACGTTCAGCGTAATCGTAATCGTAATCATCGGGTTCGGTTTTAATTTGTAATTGTAATTGTTGTTCATCATCTTTCTCCTGTTTAATTAAGTACTCAATATTATCAACAGCATCGTTTTCGTCACTTGAGTAAAGGTATTCATAATCGGTAATTTCGTATGGATCCTCTTGTTTTATATATGTTGCTGAATTTTCCATTTGTAAGGCAATTCTTTTCTTTCTATTAATTAGATAACGTTTGTAAATAAACAACAGTATTTAGTTAGAACTGTGAATGGTTTACTAATTTCAAAATCGAAAAACATAATTTGTTTTGACTTTACGGCAATAGTTAATTTGAAATGTCAAAATATTAGTATTACCGCATTGTTTGAGATATAATAATTATCAGGTAATTCTTTTTTCCAGAAATTTTACGTTTGATATTTAAATGCAGACCAGGGTTGAGAGATGCTTCGATTTTTTTTTTTTTGAGAAATTTAAAGTGGGGTAGGGTAATAAACATTGTTAAAAGACTTATTTGCGACTTTTTCATCATCGAATTGAAATTAGCTCATGGCAGTAACCGCTCAATGAGTTGTCTCAACTTTCATATGAAAAGTAAACAGAACTAATGAGCAATTACTGCCATGAACAAATTCAAATTCAACCTAACAGCACCCCCACAGCCGTTCTATAGAAAGTATATATTAACGTAGTAATGGACTTCATATAACCTCAAATGGATTTATTAATATAATTTTTTTAAAATATAGAATTACTGAAGATACTCAAATTGGTGTCCGGAATTATCCCCCACTTTTGTAATAACTTCTAAACGGAGCGTCCTACAGAAAACTTATCCATGACTGGCCCAAACTTATTTTTGGAGACGCATCCACTGGTACCCCAATTACCCCGCCAGGGCTCCTCTTTCACCTACCTTTAGTGTGATTTTCCTGTTCACTAAAAAATGTTGTGGAGGTGTCGGAGAGAGGGTAAATAGGATACCATTGGATGCGTATCCAAAAATAAGTTGGGGTAGGTGATGGATAACTTTTCTGTAGGACCCTCCGTTTTGACATTACTACAAAAGTTTACAAAAACGGGGGTTAATGCGGTGAGGGATAATTCATGGCACCATTAGTAAAGTAATAAAAGTCAGTTGAATAAACCAATCACAACTATTGTAAGCGAATATTTTGAAAAATAATGTAAAAGACTATTCGCTTCGATTTCAAAAATTTATTTTTTCTAATTATTATTTATTTTGCATTTCAGATGAATATATAAACATAAATCATATTAAAAAACCGATGAACATTAATGCCAATGAAAGTTTCAAGAAAACGACTCTATCTAAGTTTGAACGGTTTGACAATGATGATGAAGATGAGGACGATGATGATGATATATTTACTGCGGTCAAAAACGAGGACAGCGATGATGACAATGATGACGTCATGGATATCGATTTGGGTATGGTTATTTTTATATACATTAACGTTACGACTTACATATACTTAAATACTTAACTTACTTAAATATATGATTGATTTATATTTTTACATCGTATTTAAATTAGTTAATATTTATTATATAATAGCTCTGCTAATTCATTTATTTAAATTAATGTTCCAAGCTATGCCGAAATTAGTATCCATTCGTAAAAAAGCATCAAATTCGGAACAAGAGATGCCAAGACTTGTGCCAATTAATTCTCAACCAAAAAAAGACAATAATGTATTCAAATTTGATGAATTGAATCTAAATGATAATGTGGAAAAATCAAATGTTCTCCTCAAATGGAATCAAGCGAATAATAATGAATGTCAAAAAATTGATAACACATTCAAGCGAAAAAATATGCCAAACGATGGCCGAATTAGTGTTCACGATCGTCTTGGTAAAAATGCTATCCGAAAATCGTATTCAAAAGGTAATAACAATCGTAAAGATAATCGTCGAAATAATGGTTATCAGAGAAATAACCAACGAGTCAGTGTCCAGTATCGTTTAAATAGAAATTTTGTGAACCCTGCCGTTTTGGCAAGAAATCAGATAGCCGTTAATACGATCAGCGCAATTATGGGTGATTTCATGAGTAAAATGTCAAATAGCAATGGTGTGGATCCGATTAATTGTTTTGCAACAAATATAATTAATCGAATGGAATCAATAACAAAATCAAATGAGGGTGTTCGGCCTGTCGAGAAGAAATATGACATGAGCGTTCAAAAAGAAATTTCTGTAATACAGGTGGGTTAGCAAATTTTATCGCTTTGCATTTTTTTTTTCTTTTCGTTTTTATGAATTTGAAATTGACATTAAATATTTCAGGGTAAACAATTATTTTACACCTGTCCCGGTGCTTCTGTAGTTAGTTCGGATGGGCCCGGAGTTGATATTCCTGTTGAAGTACCGCAAAATAAAACCGGAATGTCTTTAAATCAAAGATTCGCCTAAAGCCATTTTTTCTCCTCGTAATTTTTTTTTTATTCATAGCATATTCTGTATTAAACACAAGAATAATTTAATTTTCTTTTATTTCAAAACTATTTTTTTTTTTCACAATTATTATGAATTAAATGGAAATATATAAATTAAGATAACTAAAATTACAGACGATGATGAAACATAAAACAATATAATTATGTTTGTTTGTTTGTGTTTTTTTTTTTTTGATTTAAGACATAAATTTTGTATTTTGAACATCGTAAAATATGAATTTGATAAAAATAAATGCTCAAAATATATAAAATTGATGTTTTTTTTCTTCATTTTCTGAGATTCATTTAATAATTTAATTTCTTATCATCAAAATGTGAATGAGTGAAGAAATACCCTCCCGAAAAAAAAAATTGTCATACCCTGCAATGGTATGAAATTCATACCATAAAAAGGTATGGGAAAGTATATATTGGAACCGGTTCATACCATAATTATGGTATAGATGTGGTCAGAAATTTTTAATACTACTCAGGTATAGTAACCTTTGGTATGAATGTTCCAATATATAATTTCTCATAACTTTTTATGGTATGAATTTCGTATACCATTCCCAGGGCCCAGATTCTTTTGAGGTGAGAAGTTCTCATATGAGAAAATGAGAAATATCCAACAACACAAAGTATTAAAAGTTTTCGAATTTAATTGAATTTTTTTTTATGAGAAATAAAGTTTTTAAAATCTAAAATAAGCCAAAAATTGTTATTATTTGGTAAACATTCGGTTTCTATTGGGTAAAACGTGTTTCTCATTTTCTCATATGAGAACTTCTCACGTGTAACAGGGTATCACAAAATTTTTTTCACCAGGGTTTAATCTCATTTTTTTTTTTTTTTTAATTCTAAGGCAATTAGTTATTTAATAATCGAGTAATGAAAGATCAAGAATATTATAAATTATTCAGACTTTCAATTCAAGTGTTATAAATATATTGTACTTACTTACCTTTTCGTCCGCTTAGAAGAACGTCTTGATTAAATAATTGATAGTTACTTACTTTCTTACTTACTAATTGCAAGTTAACATAAATTAAGTAAATATATTCGTAAATATACTAAATCTAAATTGCTGTCCAATTTCTAGAAATATTTCAGCGGATAAGTACACATATTCCAATTTTTTTAATTTTAAAATTTATAGACACTATTGGAATTCGGAAAAAGCTCTGTTTAATGTTCCCAGAAATAATATGAATGTTTAAAAAAAAAATTCATTTCTATTAAGTATTATAAGACTCAATTGAAGTTTACCGAAAATAAGTTTTAATCAAATTTTATTTCAATAGCTTGCATTTCGGATCTCACATTTCGAATACCAATAATAGTATTCACATACGTGTCTCAGAGCAATGAAATAAATCGTTATAAACAAATTTATAAAATTATGATTTGGATGAAAAACATTTATTTGCTTAATTTTTTTTTCTGTGATACACAAAATTCTATGTACACTTTCGATTACCTCAGCTTATTATTATTTTTTTTTTTTTTTGTTCTAAAAATGAATATAACCTATGGAAAAATGAAAACCATGCATACCACACAAGTACTCTGTGATTAAAATTGTGAAAATGGATGTTTGGATGATTAAAAATTATTACAATTGTTAATTTGTTTTTTTTAATTTTTTTTTTTTTTTAATTATTTTTAATATGTAATTAATTGTGCAAATTAATGAAACAAGCGCGCAGATTCGAAAACAAAATAAAAAAAAAAATTCTTGATTTTTTACATTGTCAGTTCCATAATTGCATTAACAATATCATTATTGTTATTTTTGAGAGCTCGTATAGCTCTTGCCCGTGCAACATTCGCCTGGGACATAACCAGATCAATATCTTTATCGTCAACACCGGTTTCATCAACTTCTTCTTCATCTTCTTCGGCAATTGGTGCAACGGTTGCATTCGTTCCAGCGGAATCCGTTCCCGAAACAGTGGGTTCGGGTCCCTTGAATTTTTCAGCAGCAGCCAATTGTGCTTGTTGCGATAAATCCTCGATTTTCGCTTCGCCAAATATAATGTAAGTGTCACTGTGCGGATTTTTGTACACATCTGGATTGTTGATGACAAACAAAATATTTTTTGATTTACGAATGGTAACTCGATTAACACCTTGCACCGGTTTCAATCCCAATTTTGACATAATTTTACGGGCTTTTTTTTCACCGCGCGATTGTTTGGCTTTTGATACCAAATCATGTAAATCGGCCGTTTCTCGACCAAGATGAGCAGCAGGATTACCTATAAATGATACACAATATTATTTATTAGTTACGTTTCTATATTTTTTTGTTTTTCACAAATATTTTACGGTGATTTGGGAATAATGTTATAATAGAATATATCCAATAAATTGCGTTTACCTGTATCTTCTAATTCAGGAATAGTTGTGTCTGAATCATCATCATCATCGTCTTCGATACGTGGTTCGGTTTCTTTGAGTGTTGCTGGTGCATCATTCGTAATTTCAGTTAATTCTGGCATTTTGTGTATTGTTTGTTTGTTTTCTTTTTGTTTGGTTACTGTATGAAAGAAAAAATAATAATATTAATCTCAAATAAGCTTGTAGTTTTCTAATATATTTGCAATTTATAATGGAAGCAATTATTCAATTATCAATATCATACGTAAGGACTTAAATTAAAATGAAATAAAATTTCGTTTCAAGAAATTATCTCATGCGGTTTTATAAGTCACATAAAAATATAATAGAACATTTAAATTACAACATGGGATTTTATTTTTTGTCGTCACGCAAGAATTATCAGAAACCGCAAAATTTGATTACAGAAATAAAATATTTTTCTTTTTTCTTCTATTTTTTTTTTATCAATTTAAACAACAAACATAACCTCAAATGGGCTAAGCAAAGACAAATTTTTATTGGCCAATTTGCCAATGAAATAAATATAGTTTTGATGCAAAATGCAATCAATAAATTGATAAAGAATTATTAAATTGATCACAATTACCGCTAACATCAATTTATCGTATAAATACTTCACTAATGACCGAACAAATTTTTTTTTTAAATATTTATTAGAAAATTTGACAGCGGTGTATAATGTTGAATATTGATTAAGGCTGGATGTAGATTTTGCTTTTTAATGACAGTGAACATTTTTAATTGAAAATAAAACAGAATTTACACAATCATCCATCGCAATATTGTAATAATGCGATTTAAAAAAGTTGTTCAAATCATGTGCACAATAATTTCATAATTATTTCAATAGGATTCTAATTATAATTCTTGATATTATTACCTTAAAAAAATCCGACACGAGCAGCAGATGACCGAAAAACAATTCAAAAAGATTTTTACTTATGTAGTTTTTTCAAGTTGGTATAATTGACTGTCACGCAAAATGTTTCGGTGTGTGAGGCGGTGTGTGCATTTACTTTGCGTTTTGGATTTTTCTTTTTATTTTTCGATAATAGCGACATCTCAATTATTTTATAGAAATTAAAATGTTTTGAATTGTATTCGGTAATAAATATGGCATTCTTTTTAAATTACTTAATAAATTCACATTATCTCGTAAATGCAAAATATTATTACCTACTTAGGTAGCAGAACAAATTATTATTACTTTTTTAACGCTGATTTAGAGGCAAGACACAAGGATTTCAATTTAATGTATGAAAGATTTACATATACGCATGCGTGGTTTTAACACATTATCTTAGATCAGATCATGGATCTTTTTTGATTATTTATGGCCTATCCGAACTAAAAATGCACAGATGCGCAATTGAAATGTATAGAGCAGCCCGTTGGTCAAACTATTTTTCTGCAAGATACGTCGCGTCGTATGTTTCAAGTATTAAAATGCATTTTAACACGGTGATAATAAGTATATTAATTTTAGTTAATCATACCGTTAATATATTTGTAATTAATTTGAAGAAAACATGTTGATAATCATTGAGCATATTTTCAGACCAATAAAATCAAAATAAATAATTGTTAAGACTGTGAAATACATGAAAGTAATAATTCAAAACGATTACATATGTTGTTAATATAACAGCAGAAGATTATAAAATGAACTTCAATTGAACCAAAATATGAATACATATATATAAACAATTAAACATATTCCGTATTTGCATTAAAAACTCCAATCTAACCTCATAAATATTGATGAAATATTGCTTTTTTAGAAGGCTTTAAAAAATATTTCTAATCATTTAAATAAACTATTTTGTATCCAGAACTTTTAGACAAAACTACAGACTTTATTTTAAAATTATATTTGGATCATTTCGAAACAATTTTAGCACAAATTATACTTCTCTACCCCATACAAATAGTTGTGAAATTGCAATAAGCGCTGACAAGACAGCGTTCGTAGTGGAAAAAGTGTTCATACAATCGATCTATAGATCGATAGATCCGATAAATCAATAAAATGAAGCAAAAAGATATGAAAATGATCTGAAGACCATGGTCTAGATCGATTTTGTATCTTGTTTTTAGCAGATGATCTAGATCATTTTTTTAATGATCTATGCCAGCACTGACTATCAGAATAAATGATTACTAACTTTTACAATTCAAAAAACTTAATTAGTATTTGCTACAAGAAATGGTCTTAGGGTAAGATCAGAGCATACTTTAAGGAAATTTCAGAATAACACATTTATGAATTTTTGTTTTTTTTTAAAGTACCTTAAAGAAAATATTTTTAATTCTATCTATTTTTTTTTTCCTTGTAGAAAACCGTTATTTTCAATAGCCGCGCAGCGACAGTTTTTCAGGTCTATATGAAAAAAATATTTGTATTTTCATTTTAGAATAACACAATTTGAAATTTATTCAACAATTTGCATTTCAGAATAACTCATTTACTCATTTACAAGAAACATACATTTCAGAATATCCCTAACATGACGGAATAACTCGTTGTTTCTACACTGCAATCGAGCTGAAAATCAGCATACAGTGTTTTCTCGCCATAAGAAACTAAATGAGCAACATGTACAAATTATATCGAGTTTCGATTTGTAGTCTGTGGACGAAAGTAGGCGTACAATGAAGAGACATTTTGATAAATTTATTTTGATTTTTTTATTGGAAAAAAATTTATATCATCCGGGCGAAAATCTACCATTTTACCATTGAAAACCGTCAATAATGGTGTTTAATGGTATTTTATCAAAATTGTGCGTATCCGTTAACCGTCCTAGTGCAGGAACTATTGAATTTCAGTTATATATGGTAAATATATAGTTATGGTATATACCATATATGAATATAGTCGAGTGCACTTTAGCCATTTTAATATTTATACCACATTTTTTCAAGCCAATATTTGTTGGGGTTGGATAGTTGTTGATTTATTGAAGTTACTTCTGGGATTCATGTATATGAAAATCATTTTAAATTTGATCGCTTATCTTTAGAGTTTTCAATGTTTTAATACAAGTCTGCATTTTTCCATACAATTCTTCTCAGCTTTTCATACAAAATTTCAAGCTCAAGGCCTGAGTAGAAAAACTTAACTCAAAACACCAAAAAAAATCAGCGTGCAATTGAATCCATTAGACAACTTTACCGCACCCAGAATTCATGAAAAAAAAGCTAAAATTGCTCCACTGCAGAGTTTAGTTTTTTGTATGGGCTTGTTTTGGTTTTATTTGAAAGAATAATAATACATATTTCATGTTTCTGAACGAGAAAAAAAACAAAACTTGAAACCTTAATTTGTTGAAAATTATATGGATATCGGTGAAGTTGGTTTGTATATTTGCATCTTCCTCTTCTTCGTCGTTTCCTCTTTCTTCTGGAAATGCTCCCATGGAATAGAATAATCCGATTTGGAGTAATTTGAAAATAAATAATAAATAATTATATAAATTTCAATTGCATTTTCTGCGTTTTTCGACTGCAGTTTTTCTGTTGAACTACAGCTTTTATTTTACTCTCTGGCCATTTATTAAAACATATATGTAAAATATTTTTAAATGATATTCTAGAAGAAATAATGGGTAATATTATAAAATTTATTATTCCAAATGAAAACACAAAAATGTTTGCTCTTTTTATTTATATTTCAAAGTTATAATTATTTTGAATACATAAGACCTTGTAACGAATTAGAAAATGTCATAAAGTGAAAAAAAAAACAATTAAGTATAAAGAGTTAAACTCTTGAATCAGCTTGAAACGATTATCGAAAATTAAATATAGAAAAATACTTAGAAAACAAATAATATTTTATTAAAAAAAAGATTTTTTTGAAGCATAATCTACAATGAAGGTTTGTAAAATTTGTAAGATGTGTAATGATTTGTTTTTTAATTCAGACACGACTTTTTGCGATAGTGTGTACGCTTTTTGTTTATTTGTTGTGATTGCAAGCGTTAAAAATCCTTACAAATCTTACAAACCTTACATCATTGTAGTTGAGGCTTAAATTAAACAATCAACTTTCACTGATTAATTCTGTCAAAAAAAACCTACATATATGGTCAAGACTCGCCGATCTGTCACATTACACTCACACGTATACTTTGGCCAATATCTTGAATAAAAATACATAAAATCCTAATAATTTTCTGGTCGCACAATATGATGATCCCAAAGGCATACATACAAAGTTTTTTTAAATTCGGATATTTTTCCCATAAATCGGATATTTTTCCCATAAAGTTTGGATACTTTTCCCATAAATCGGATATTTTTCCCATACATTGGATATTTTTCTCATTTTTGAGGAATGTAACAAAGTCTTGGGTCACATAAAGGTTTTTAATTCATTCATTTTCCTTTAAAAATTCAAAAATTTCATATAAATTTAAATATGTTTCTAA
>JAABKK020019772.1:0-18978 GCA_011634745.2 Catotricha subobsoleta | reverse complement strand
GTTGTACATTTAAAACTACGAGATAATTAGTTTACGAAATCTCGATGTGCGCACTAGATATACGACAGACGGGTTTAACCCTATTATCTTATTTTAATATAAAACAATTTGACATCTTTGAAAAACATAATCATTAATTTACAATATTTATTATCAAGTTAATATATAAATATGTAGAAGTTTAAATTTAAGTGCACAGAACACGACATGGTTTTTATCTATATACATTTTTATGGTAGGCCCATAAATTTTATGCGAGCTTTGATACGAAATTTAAGACTAATTCACGAGTTTTTATAACAAAATTTAAAAGTTTTTTGATTTTTTTTCGATTAGACAATGAACTTTAATCTTCAAGTTTCTTTAGATATATAAAAGAATATATGTATTATGTATGTTATCTCTAAATTATTTCTTAACAATTTATTTATTTTAAATTTTTTGAAAACATAAAATCTCGTCAGATATTACTATATACTGTACTTTATATACTTTATATAGGTTAACAATGTTGCTTAGATTAAAACTTCTGAATTGCAATAGAAATCTTTTTTATAGCAAACCTATGGATATGATTTTTAACCTTTCATTGATTAAATGCGAAATTTACGGTGGAATATATTTATTTATATCTTTAGTGCCTTATGGTTGATCTTATATAAAACTTCAACTTAAAGGCTGAGAGGCTTGGGCCTTCTATTGCAGAAAAAACTTGAGTTGGAGGCGCCCGTCGCATCAGACCAAGTAGTATCTGCTTTGTGTAAGACCTTTTCTTAATAAATTTTTTTACCTTTTTTTAAACGTGTAAGCCTTTCATTGCAAGATCAGGTCAACTTCAATTAAAATAAATACAACTGTTTACAATAGTATTTTTATATACATTTATTTTTATTAAATTTAAATTGTTTACATTATAGATATTAAATTGATGATAATAATTACAATGGCAATAATTAAATATAATAATTTAATTGTTACCTTATTATTATTAACTAATATTAATGGCTAACGTTTACGTACGCTTTATATTTTAAAATCTACATTCATACAGATTCATAAAAACTAATTTATAACGAATATTTGAAAATAAAAAACTTGAAATTAAGAAAAAAAAATTACAATTCATTATATTCTTTTAGTTAGTTTTTAAAATACCTTTGCTGTGAATTACTTACAAATATTGTTCAAATGCATAGAATTTTAACGAAACTATTGTATTCGGTTTGCACATTATATTGGAGTGGTTTTTAGAAAATGAAAGAAAATATTTCGAAATTTAGTCAATATTAACATATAGTTAAATACGTTAAAACATGTAAATAAACGAAATGAAAAACTTTTAGTTATAACTTTTGTTAGATGTAAATTTCAATTAATTATATAATAATATTAATTTCAATTTTAATTCGTAGATATTCATCTAATTTAGAACAGAGCAAAAACAATTTAATTGGTTGTTGTGAACAAAAATAAATGGGTAATAATTTTATTAGTCTGTGGTGGCGTCTGTGACGCCAGCCTGACAATATTGTCAGGCTGTCTATTGGACTAATGGAGTGTTTAGAGGATATGGTGGGCATCCTAAAAGTACTGTCAGGCTATGTCAGACTGCCCCCTTTTAGTAGAAAATGTGGTCAGGCTGGAGAACATGTGACGCTAGCCCGACAATATTTAATTTTGAAATTACGGTCCATATCCTTGTCAGGCTGTTCATTGGGGTATTAAGGGGTTTATAAAAAACGTTGGCCAACCTCTCAATATTGTCAGGCTATATCTAATAGCCTACATTTAGGAAAGGCTGGAGAAAATGTGACGCCAGCCTGACAATAATTTCATTTTTATAGTTCTTTAAGATGGCCGCTATTTAATGTTTTTTTTCTAAAATATTTTTGTTTTTTTTAAATATATGAAACAAACAATTTTGTTTTTTAATTATTAATGTAATTTAAAGAACTATATTAATAAAAAATTTATCAGGCTGGCATCATATATGATAACTTCAAAATTAAATTTTGTCAGGCTAGCGTCACATGTTTCCCAGCCTGACCACATTTTCTCCTAAAAGAGAGCAGCCTGACAGTACTTCTAGGATGCCCACCACATCCTCTAAACACTCCATTTGTCCAATAGACAGCTTGACAATATTGTCAGGCTGGCGTCACAGACGCTCTGTGGTGGTATACAATTAAAAAGGATATCCATACTATACAAGTATTTTATGCCATAATTATATCTTATTGTGATATGAACGGTTTATACTTTATATACAATTATAATATTATAAGTATACCTCATATATTATATATTTATACCATAATAAAGTATATATAGCTATTATATATACCCATCAGCATTTATACCATAATAAATGTATATAATTATGTTATAAAAATATTGATTTAAAACATGTAACTTCTAAGTTCTTGTATTTCATAAATATTGCACATTTTATACTACCACAGAGTATACAATTATGTATTAGTTATTTAATATTTTTACAGGCTTGTTATCCGCTAGCATTAGCGCTTATGAAATCAGTACAAAAGTACCTACTTTTAATTTTGAAGAAAAACAAATCGCTTTTTTACTATAGACAAAATCATTCATCTAGGGCCTAGGTAAATGAATTTCTCAATAGATAATTAATATTTATTTTAAATCATTTTGATTCTATTGAAATATGGATTTCTGTATATTATTATTATTATTGAAATGCATGGTTAATCTCACTCTAATAAAGTGCCATTCGCAACGGCATTTGTTTTAGTTTAAGCATTATATTTAAAAAAAAAAAAAATGATTCTTTAGCAAATTAAAACAAATACATACAAATACATTATTTAATATAAATATAATTTAATAATAAACATTTAAATTCTTATAATTATGTAAAACTCGTAACTTCAAAGTCATTTCAAACATCCGTGCTAATATAAGTAACAGTGAATTTTATTTATTTATTAGTTTTTTTTTTTTTTTTGTAATATTTTTTATTTTATTTTTCACAAACATTTATTATGTTCATTATCACAAAACTTTCATCCGATTTTTCGTTTTATATATATAATTTTTTTTGTCTTCTTTTTTTAAATTTGATACGGATTTTGGCCCGGTATTTTTTGTTTAATATTTATTTATTTATGTATTTATTAATTTCTTGTTAATTTTAATATTGATATGTAATTATATTATATTTAAGGACAGGTAGAGTTAAATATGCATTCGTAATATTTGAAAATTTTATTATTTTATATTTGATATGTATTGTTAGAGATTCTACGAATTGATAAAAAAAAAAAATATATTAAAATTTCTTGAAATAAACTGCGATTATTAAAAATTATTTTTCAGTTCAATTTACATGTATCTCTTTATTGTTAGTTGGTCGCATGATGCCGTTCCAAAATGAACTTTACTTTAATTAAAGCTGTGATTAAATATTTTCCTTAGGATTTACGTCGAATAATTTGATCTAAAGGACAAATAGTAGTTAATTAATACCATCTGGCGGCTGTCAAATATTCCCTAATACATTTATTAGTATTTGCTTTTGATTTAGATTTTCTGCCACATTTAGACCTTTTTCTTTTTCTAACACTCTATTACTTTAAAATGTCTTAAATTTTTGCCGAATATTGAAAATATCTAATCACATTTCAGCTATTGTTTCGTAAACTTTAAAGAAACTATAAATATCGCAACAATTATGTAAAATCAATGTCAATTCTTAGACTCTCATTAAATTACTTTTACGTAAATAGTTTATATTTATTTACATTAATTATGACTAATCTATTTTAAATGTATATTTTAGTAAAAATATTGTAAATGTTAAGAAACTTTTTTTTTTTGTTATTTTTGTTATTTCGAATTCGTTGTTCCTTAACTGCTTTTCCGTATTTTATTATGCTTGATATAAAAGTGAAATATTAATAATTTTGCGATTTCATTGTTATGGATATGGACTTGGAATGCGGGTGTCTGTGTGTCACTTATAAATAAAATGGTATTTGCAGTAATAAATAAAAGAAAAAATAAATCGTATCTGTAAATTTATATATATATATATTATAATTTTGTACGTTATTCTGGTTTTTATTTTATATATTGATTATTGTAAAAATAAATTCATATTAATAAAGTGTATTTACTTCGATTACGTAATTTAATGTAATTTAAATAAAATGAGAAATACATTAAGTCCATTTTGTAGCACAAAATTCATATTATATTTGTTATTTAGCGATTGTAATTAATCGTTAAATTCTAAAACCATTTATGATGAGCTTTCAATATCTTTTTTTTCGTTTATTTAAAATTTGATGCGGATATTTTTAAAATGGGCTCGCAATAAGTTTTTTTGTTTTCAACTTTATTTTTTTTTTGTTTTGTCGTATGATGTCTTAATACCTACACAAATAAATTAGAATTGAAATTTAGTATAAATTTAAAATCATATCATGAAATTTCATTATAATTATAATGTCGTTCTCATTATACGCTTTATACATAGTATGATTTTGACGCCAATTCATATATACGGATTTTACGGAGTTAGTAATGTGAAATTTACTAATAGTGATGGTATATTTTACGATGGCACGTATTCTAAAAACTATTTATTAACTGATTATTGTGTCTATTACTGCTAAAGGCATATTCAGTTATTAATAGATCGCAATGCAATTTAAAATTAATTTTACCTCATCGATATTCTACGAACCCAAATAATTTTATTTTGTTTCCTATCGAGTTACAATAAGTTTCACAGTTCTCATTTAAATAGTTTTCCAAAACATTTAAATCTTCATTTGAAAATAATATTTAAGTAACTTATTGTGAATAGGATTCATTCAGTAAATTATTGACGTAGCATATTTATTTAATTTTTGTCATGATTCGAACGGACAATAAAAAAAAAACTTATACTAATTTCACTTTATTATTGACATTAGAAAACCTTATATTAATTTTGCATCTATTGTGGTTTTCGCAATTAATATAACAATTAAATAAGTAGGTAGATATAATGAATAATAATTAATTTCAATTAAAAATCAAATATATGATTCAAAAAAATCAATAATCCAATTGATCATATAATTCCTTATATTCTTTTAATTTTGTTTTTTAAACAATTTATCAAATTAATTAAATTTAATTTGAATAATTGTAAATGTACACAAAATGATATGTTCTCGTTACTTTTCACATAAATACATAATTAGCTTATTAAATATTTTGTTATTTATTTATATTTAATTATAATTAATTTAATTACATTATTTTCACAAGAATAATTAGATTGAGATAGCTTTTAATTTAATTTTATTCAAAAATATAGATTACATTTTTTATTTATTCTGTTCTATTTTTTTTTCACTTTTTAATTTTAAATTTTTAAATTTAGATAATGTATTTTTCATAGTTGTAATTTTGATAGAATAATATTAATAAAATGTATGAATAGGAAATATTGAAATAATTATTTTATTAACAATATATATAATTTATGTAACTTCTTTATACGCGAAAATTATTTAATTATTTTTCAATTTTCTTATGATAAATTTTATCGAAAAATCATGAGTTATTTGTTGTTGTTTTTTTTTTTTACCGTACTCGACCAAAATACTTTGTCCAAATAATATGGTTTGGATTCCTTTTGTAATATTTTAACATCATTTGGTTTATTTTTACCTTAGATAGGTGGAAAGAGAATTAGCTAAAGAAAACATAGTCATTCAAACTATCAGTCCCATCATTGGTATGTATGTATTATTACAAATTTGGGTTTTCTACCTAGTACAGGATATTATAGAAACATTTGGCGTTTGATAGTTTGCAGCGTTTTGCGACTAATAATATAATGAATTTAATTAAATTCTATTCTCTATCGACTTAAAAGTTTTTGAAATGATTTTAAAACTATAACCAAATGACGAAACGATAAAGAATTTACAAAATTGCATCCTTTCTTTTTTATATACAGTAAAAGTTATGTTTTTTTATTATAATAATTAAATGTAGAAATAATAGAATGTGAATGTTTTGTGAAATAAAATAAAATGAAGATATTTAAAAAAAAAAAAAAATAGTTTTTTTTTTAAAGGTAATTTTTTGTTTGTTTTTATTTTTCATTATTATTATATAATAATATAATTATATAATATTATATAATATACATGACCAAATAACTTTCTTCTCAATATAAAAATTTTCACTACAAATAATAAATTGCATTATATACAAGTCCAACGGCACTAATAAAAATTCTAAATAAATTTACGTTTTTTTTTTTTTTTTAATTTTTTTTTTTCGTTAGCTAATAAATTCGGTATGTAACTTATGCGAATGGGCAATTTAGAATAATTTATTTATATTTTATGTATTATTAAAAAGCTCTCAAATTTAATACATTACTTTGTATGCTACAAAGTATGCAGTCAAAAATCATATTGAATGTTTTATGTAATAATTTTATGCTGAAGGAAATTTATATGGCAGAGATGATATATTTTCGGAAAAGAAATTAGAAACAGAGATATGAAACTATTCGAAAGCATGTTAATTGTGTATAAATATAATAAGCTCATTCAAATTGTGTGGTCATATTCGAACATTTTTTTTTTTATTCGAAACACCATAACATCAACGATATAACTAATCTATAGAATGAAATCACTTAATTTTATTTCATTTTTTTTTCTTTAGAATTAAAACAAATCTTCTAAACTACATTCCCATTCTATATTCTTATTATATTTTTTTTATAAGCATAAACATTCTGAATTAGATTAACTATTTTCTATATATTTTTATAATTTAATAGTATTTATTTGTTGTCTAAAATTTCTTACAATTAAACATCAAAATATAGTCGAACCTTTCATTATATTACAAGTATGAATTATGATATGAATTAGATTGTAGTTTGTAGATATTAAATACGAATTGACATAAAGACATTACTTATTTGAAGATTAATAAAAATTAATTATTAATAAAAACGTAGTTAATCTATAATTTATATTCAATTGAGTATTTAGAGAAAATATACAACGGAAAATGGAACAATTTAATAAACGGCTGATGGGCTCATAATGCCCAATAATATCTATAGTATTGAATAATTCATGATATTAATGACAGAGAATTAAAATAATTAAGAATGAAAAGATTATTTATTATGTAGTTTTAGGACAAATGGCGTGAACGTAAACGTAGAAGTATCAAATTTCATAGAAAAAAAAGTAAAACTCGAGGAGGATGAGTTAAATTTAATCATATTTTTTTGTAAATTACGTGAGATATATTTAACGTGACCTTATGATCAAACTCCGATTATTTTATATAATAAAATTCGAAGAGAATAAGTAAAGTTTGACCATAACATTTTAGTAAATTACGTGAGATATATTTAAACGTGACCTTATGGTCAAACACCGATTATTTTATTATTATTTCACGCCATTTGCCCGAACTATCTGCAATTATATTTTAAAATTAAAACTTTGATAGCGTGTTTTATAGCTTTTTGAAAATTAAAAAACTTGTTTAAAACGTTTAAAGTATACAGATTATTTATAGCACTTGCGACAGAGCGATTTATTATAGCAATTTTAGTAAAAACAGATTTAAAGATATAATTGTAAATTTATTAATAAACTTGTATCAGTAAACTCTTGCTAGATCATAATGAAGTGTTATGAATCATTTCAAAATCTGGTGCAATGGGACAAGGACAAAAACAAAATGTGTTGTTTTTATTTTATTTTTAGGTAAAGAATTAAAAAATTATCGACCCATTTTTTTGTTTATTTTTATGGTTTTTATTTAAATTAATTATTTAAGTTCGATTTTTAAAAGTCGAAGTAGAATATAGCTATGGTAACACTAATAAAATAATATTAATAATATCCAATGTCCAAAAATTTTTGTAAGTATAATTATTTATGACATTTATCAAGTTGCTACATGAGAGATGTCGGGATGTTATAAGATTGTATTTCATAATACTCATACTAACATACATGTATGTGTATGGCCATTTTTATTATTTGAATTTAATCCCATTCGCACGTACATGCGAATGGGATCAAATTTTTGTACATTAATGTAGCCGAAGTTGTACGAAACTGTTCGTGAAAATAATTTTAATAAAAACCATAAAAATAAAATTAAAAACAAAAAAATACGTGTCGATTATTTTTTAATTCTTTACCTAAAAATAAAATAAAAACAACACTATTTTTTTTGTCCCTGCCCCATTGTTTTTTTATTTATTTGAAATACTATTTTTCTTAAGCCTTTTGTGATCATGAAGACATTTTGAGTATTTAAAAAATCGACAAAATAAATCATATACATTTAGTTATTTTTAAGAGCATAAGAAAACAAACTGAATTTATCTTACAATGCTTATGACGATATATATGTATATATACGAGTATATAGAATAAATATTGAAATTAAACTATTTTAGCTGAATACATCGAAAGAGTTTAATAAAAATGTCAATTTGTATTGCAAACAACAAAAAAAATCTTTAGAATTTGCTTTACGCCTCAAGCCGGGTTAGTTCAATTCATGATTAAATTATTTTAACTTTTTAGAATGAAAATTTAATCTCGATAGTAATTTAAAAACAATTAAAATGTATTTGTTTTTTCTGTCAAGGACTAACCACCGACTGATTATAATTGAATATAAGAAAATAAATTTACCAAAAATGATTAATCTTATTAAATAATTGTATTTGTTATTTTTCTCTCGTTTTAAATGTACATAATTCTTATATTATTATTTAATTTAGATAATTTATAAAATTCATAATAAAATGTAAATATATTTTAAAAATTTATCTTTTTTCTTCTTTTTTTCTTTTTTATTAATATATTCTTCTTTTTTTTTAATTTTTGTTACTTATTATTTACCCTTTATAACAATTAAAAAATGTTTAAAATATAATTCAATTTAATTTAATAATAATAATTATTATGATATGCATTTCGATTTAGCTCCAAATTTTATTAACTTTTTTTTTTGTTTTTTAAGTTTTATATTTCATTAAAAATTTAAACTATATATATTTTTTTTTAAATTTATTTATGTATGGTTTCACTTATAATTCTAATAATCACATTCATTTCTTTTAAATTTATTTTTAATTTTAATAATTAATAATTAGTATATATATTAATAAATTTTATTCATAATAATTATGTATATATATTTTATATAATAATTGATGTATATTTAAATTGAATGATATGTATTCATTTATTCATTAGGGTTTTGATATGTTTACGATTACCGATTAATTGGTTTATGATATGTTTGATAGTTTTTTTTTTCTTTATTTTATATTTTATTAGTTTTCTTCTTTATTTTGTTTAATGTTAAAAATACAATAATAATATAAATGTTTGTTTATTTTTTTTTTATTGCTTTTTTGTTCTTAATAAATTAATTTATTCAATTAAATATTTCTTTGTTCATAACAATATAAATGTATTTTATTGAAGAATGTCTTATTATTTATTCATTTTTTTTTTCTTAATAAAGAAAATGTGAAAACGAAAAAATAATTATTACCAACATTATTTGATTATATTGATAATGATGTGCCTGATGAAATTATTTACAAAATAATAACAATTTTGTGTTGATTTTTTTTATATTTTTTTTTTCGAAACATTTCATTGTTTTTATTTTTATTTATTATCCACCCGACCAGAGAGAGAAAAAAAAACATAAAACATAACTAAATATGCATAATAACAGTTGTTTAACAGTTATTGGTTATTTCTGTTTATAGTTAAATAAATATAATGATAATATCATAATATCAATACGTCGTGAATGAAGAGATTGCGTATACTTTTAAAATAGTTCGTGGGAGGATTGCTTGTTTTATTTATTTTTTATATTTTCTTCTTCTTCCTCTTTTTTTTTATTGACTTAATTTTGGATTATTTAATGTTTACCTCCATTACCTCTGGTATATGGTTTTTGTGTAATAAATTGATGTTTATTATTTTTTTTTTTTTTGTGTTTATGAACATATTTTCTAAATAATTTACTTTGTGTAAAATGAATATTTTGCTGTAACTTTTTTTTTATTTTATAAAACTTGGCTTTTTTTCATTGTTTTGTTGATTATAATTTTATTAGAATTTGGAAACATTAAAATGTTTAAAGGGCCTTAAATAAGTATTTAATAGTTTTGATAATGAAATTTATTAAAGAATTTCTGGGACTTATAAAAAGTGAGTAACTTCAAAATAGTATTATAATTGTAGTTTGATAAATTTCTTTCAATTTTGAAGCAGATTGTAAGACGTACTTTTTATTTTTTCGGTGTTTAAGCCTTTAAGGTATCGGCTTATAATAAACAATCAACAAACTTTGTTCTATCTTGTTTTTAATAGGATTAAAAAGATGTAGTAGTTAATATTAAAATAATTGCAAAATAGAGATGAACGTAAATTATAAATTATAATTTTTCTCGATGCTAGGGGATTTTTTTTTTTTTAAATTAGTAAATTTAAAATAGCAATCAATGTAAAGCATTCTCTGATTACATAAAATCAAATTGCTTTTACGTAAATTGGTCTTCACAATATTATCATATTTTTTTTTTATTTCAAAATAAAAATGATATTCAGTAAATAAAATCATATTCATAAATAATATCGTAAAATATAAACAATATTATTCCATCTAATCTAATAATATTTATTATATGTTCGTCCCATGTCCATTATATAAAGAAGAAAAAAATTAGATGCGAATAGGAAATTCCAAAGTGCCATTATTGATTGATGTCACGTAAACCTTTTTAAATAATTTGCTTGCCCTGCCATATGAGCAATAGATATTCAAATAACACTTTGGTTTGATAAAAAGTAAAGCACAAGTTATCCTCCCTCTTTTTTTTCTATTTTTTCATGACAAAAACATATAATAATAATAATATAAAAACAATGAAAAAAAAAATGAATATATAAAACTGAACATTTTTCGAATCTATTATTCTTTATTCTTCTGGCCATCCCAGGTCGTCACCAACCAATTCATAAAATTTTTGATTGTGTTCCGAAAAAAATTTTCGCAATTTTGAAACGACTAATGGATCAACACGTGGATGTTTTCGTCCTTTTGTTTCACGTAAACATTTATCAGCCGTGTCATTTCGTAAACAGTAGAAACCTTTTGTTTCATTGAAATAAAAATTGTGGCTTGAGATGCGATGTTCTATACCTGCAGTAAAAAAATAAGATGATTTTTGTTTATGTGTTTTTATTTAACTACGAAAAACAAAAATGTACGACACGAAATGAAAAAAAAAAAAAAAATAGCAAAAAGCAAAAAATAACGTTAGCTAGCAAAGAAAGTACTTATTTATATCAACATTTTTTTTTTTTTTTTATTACTATTATTATTATTTTTTATTCGAAGTATTTCCCATTTAGATAATGGAATGGAACATTGTTTATTTTAGAAATATAGAGAACAATAATTCACTCTATTCTTCAAACCATTTTATTTGTCAATTTTCTTAAACTAATAATGATAAACGAACAAAAAAAAAATAATAGAAATTTTTCTATAATATTTTTCTGTCACGTCATTGAACACATAACAATTTTTCAGTCGCTAGAAACAATGAACACATTGAACATTGTTTAAGTTATACATTTTCTGTGGTGTAAATAAACTTTAGGTACAATGTACAAACGGATACCCAATTCCATAAGCTATTGGATAAAGATCTATGGGTTCATATTGACACGAACCGACCAATATCGATAACAATTTCAGAAATAATTTTTCCAATTATCTACGATAATACTTTGTAAACATGCGTCTACGAAAATAATTTTTATATCACGCGTTTCCAGTTAGTCTATAAATAAATTGACACTTCATAAAATTGTAATAAATTTCTTCATAATCAATATACGATTTCTATCATTTTTAGAAATTATTTTTTTTTTCTCTTTTCTTCTTGTCTATAATATTTTCATATATATTATATCGTTAAATCTTAAAACAAAAAAAAAAACGAAAAACCACTTTTCCATATAATTTAAATTATTTGAATAGAAATTTATAAAAGCAGTACGTTAACACAAATATTTTGATGACTTTGGTGTAATATTGAAATCGACAATTTGATTATAATCAAACGATGAAATAAATTAATGAAAATAACAATTGAAAAATCTAGTCTGTAATTTAAAGTAATGAAAAAATTAAAATTCGATGACCATGAATAATTGATATTTCGGTAATGTCGTTGAGCTAATATAGAATATACCTATCAATATTGTGATCAGCTATTTTAATAGTAGACAACTCAATTTACGTTTTATGAAATGATTTTAAAATTTATAAATAAATACCCAATAAAAATATTTATATTATTAAATGATAATAAAAGGAAAATCAATTTCATTTAGTTGGTTTTATTTAATTTTTATAAACGAAATTAATTTTAAAATATTTTGGGTCAAGTGAATTTTAAAAGCTTTTAATTTGCTGTAAATAAGAGCTCTTATATAGAAAATTCAACAAGAGGCTATAGAAATGAAATATTGAAATTAGATTTTTGAATGTTTGTTGTTTTCATGTATATTTGTATATTCATTGAATGCTAATGCTAGAGAAATGGTAATACACATTTTTATTTTTCAGTTCGATGAAAAGAAAAATTTATGAACAATTATTTTACAAAAATATTGTTGAAATCATATTTCTAGTCTATACTCTAATTCTTATATAAAGTTTTAATTGATTGATATAAAATTCTAATTAAATTAGGGTCTATTCCGAAGCATGACATTTAAAGTTTTAGAGATCAAAGAAATATTTTTGTTTTAGTATTATCACACCATTAATGACGTTAAAAATAAACCGTTAATTCTATATAGCTGATGAAATTCATATGTTTCATTTTCACATATATTCTAGCAAAATTTTATTATAAATTATATACATAGAAATCGCTGAAACAGTTTAAATGCGATCTATGTTAAATTTGCAATTCGAAATGAGAGGGTTTATCATATAATAAAACCACACTTAAATACAACATTAATGCTACGAAATATTATTATATAGGATACCCCTTTTGCCGCCTACTTCATTTTATACACTTTTATCCACTTTATGTATTAATATTAATTATTCTATAACAAAATAAATATACAAAATACCTACGTACTTAGGCTACATAATATTTAACATGAAAAAGAAACATGATAATAAATTTATTTACATTAAATTTTAAATACATACCCAAAAATGTCTCAATACGTTTCAATTGTGATACTGGATCCTCAATTAATTGATCACCATTTACCACTAGTAACTGTTCCCTGGAGAATACCTCTAACCATCGATGCACATGAAGGTGATACATTGATATTGCTAATGGACGATAAGCTTCATTAACTGAACCATTCGGAAGTAATACTAATTCCTCAAATGTTCTGATGACGATCATTATAATATTATGTATTATCATCATCCATTGTATAATGAGAAAATCGAAGAAAACGAAATAAAAATAAATTTGAATTAAGCAATTTTCATAACCCGATAATTAAAAAAAAAAAAAAAAAAAACATTAACATTAACATTAAAATAATGTATTATATAGTCTGGAGAATATAAAAGTTTTCTTGGGCCAATTATAAATAATGGATGAAAAAACTATTCAAAAGAAAACTTTTACATTTTAATATTTAAAGTTTGAAAACATTTATATTTATTAATTTTATGTAAATTACTTAGAAACCGCCGGTGATGAAGGTTGTGGAAGGGCAGCCGTTGCTGCATGACTTCTTAGTTGTGTATAATCTGATATTGCTCTAGTTACTGGTTCACGAACTATGAGTAGAAGTTTTATTGTAGCATTCATTGCTCGAACTCGTTCAGGTACCTGTAATAAAGCATGCAATGCATAATATATATACAATATAAAATAATAATAAAATATTATGTTTTTTTTTTTCCATTCTGTATTCAATATAAATAATGTATTGGTCTGGCAAATCGTCGCATAAAATGGTAAAAGCATAAAAATAATATATATATATTTTCGAAGAAAAGCAATAAGCGAGTAAGTACATATTTTTCTCAATAAAGAAAATGAATAAAAAAAAAATAGAATTGGTATTAGTTCGTGATTTTCTCTGCTTAGGATTGATTATATTCGTATACTTTTAAGCATATTAAAATGCAATACTTTTATGCTTCTATGCAGAATAAAGAAATTTAAAGTGAAAATAATTGCAATGAATAATAGTACATTATATTCGTTTTATGTTATTCGCCTTAATGTTTCTGCTTAAAATGTTATATAAGAAATAAGATTATATACATTTTTTAAAAACAAAAATAGCAGAAACGAATAGAAAAAATGTGTGGGAAAAAAATTGTTAAATAAATATGTTCGTCAAGAATTGATTAGATATCATTTTTCATGTGGTGTTTGTTAACCTACTTCTTTCATGCAATAAAATAAAACACATTATTAGAAAGTTAAAGTTTTTGTATTATTTATGTATGTACTTTGAAATTTCATAAAATAAAAATAGTATAAAATGAAATTTTCTATCGGTAAAAGTTTTTTTATTTTTCCTTTGCTGTTGATGTTCTTTCTTTTCATTCCTGTTTTAATGTAAAAGAACATCAATAATATTTTAAGTACAAAAATATTTGTTTACAAAATTTTAGGAGATAAAGCTTTCAAAATATCTTTTAAAATTATTTATTGATAACACTGAGCAACATAGTCTTTGTTACTACTAACTAAATTTTATTTATACAGATTTGCTTCATGGTTACGAATACAGTATTGGAACCGGTCCGATCCCCCTCAGTTTTAAAGACCTTTAATCTTTAATGATGAGATTTTTGACTTTTACATCGGAGCAAACTTTTGGCCTAATTCTATAATTTATCCAAAATAACAAATTTGCCAAGATTTGTTGCCTTGGCCCAACCCTCCAATTTCATTCATACATAAATGTATTACATTTTATAATATTAACTTATAAATAATTTACAGTTAATTAATTAACTGCATTCTTTAGAAATATGCATAATAAGCACATTTTGCACTATACAAATATTGCTAAATAATGTTTGTATTCAATAATTTTATTAAACATATTTATGCTGAGTTCATTATTAGAATCATTATAAATATGAGTTAAAGTTTATTAACTAACCAGTCTAAGTCTTACCGTTACTCTAATTAAAAACAGTTTCTGATAAAATCCTCTTGAAGAAAGAGTTTAGCTACATTCACCATTCCTCAACCTTATAAATAAATGTAGTGAAACAGAAAAATAAGTTGTTTTATATAAACATAACCACTCGGACCTGCTACGCTAGATGTAATTGTAAATATAATAATTATTTAGAATCATAATCATACATATGCGACAGAATTTCACCATAAATTATTTATTAGTGAAAGACGCATATAAAATTGAGTACCCTGAAACATATACTTTTCACAATGTTCAATAATTGTACATAGTAGTCTTAGCAAAGGTGGTTCTTTGTTTTTGAAGCGTTCATAAAGTTGTATTACACAAGATATATATATAAATAAAAGGGAAAATCAATTTTTATAAAGAACTCTACTCGCTTCTTTAAAATATTGTATACAATGAATAAACTCTCTAAAGTCTTCTTTCAAGCAGCAACTGATATAAAAGAACTAATATTGAAAATAAAACTTCAGATAACTATTGTGAATACACACTCGATATGAATAAGAAAGACACTTATCATATTTTATTATAAACCCAAAAATTTTTTCTTACAACAAACAATACAAATAAATCAAAGTTGAGAAATAATGTAACTTAAATGTTTCGTATAAAAACTGAAATCTTTATTTTGTTTAGATTTTCATTTCAACATCACTTACAAATTTCCTCTACTTATTTAATAATAATAAGAGGTAGTATAAAAGAAGTTAAGAATACAAGCTAAACTCAATATTATTTTATTCAACATAAATAATGAAGCAATAACCGCAGTCACTTCTAGAGTAAAAAATAAATAAATAATAATAATGATAATAAAGAAAATAAATAAATAAATGCTTTTCGTACATTAGATAGCAATCATCAGTGTATATAACATTTATTAACAGGTGGCGTAAAAGATCTATAATAATTCCATTCTCATACTTTTATAAATATAATTCTATCTTTAATTATTACTTAGGTACAGAAAATAGCTTCGTTCAAATTCATCAATCAATCGAAACGTAATGTGAATTTTCTTAGAATTTTTCTAGGATACCATCCATGTGAAAAGTGTTTTTCGTAAGATAAAAGTATATGAACAAAAAAGACGAGGTATAGGAGAGAAAGAAAGAAGATATTCTTCGAGTAAGTAAACTAAAGAAAAATATAAATGCCAATGGAAAGGCAACATTTTTGGTGGAAATATTACTAAAATCATTTTAAGTAAAATCTTTTACCTCATATTTGTTCTATCAAATATAAAATTCAGACAGTTTATGTTATAAACTATAGACATATTTTGTGCCTTGATTACAATTTTGCGTGATAGCTAAATTTAGTTTAAGACTTATAAATAAGGTGTGTGTGCTTTTCAGTATTATTACAAACATTCACTTCTATCAAACTTTGACACTTTTCGTGTACATAATTTAAATAACACATAGTAAAAATAGATAATGTCAGTTATGATTTAAACAATATTAAAAAAAATAAAAAATATTATGAACCTTATAGTTTACAGCTATAATAAACAACTGGCTGATTATAAGCCAATATATGCGCTACCTGTGTCATTTTTCAATAAGACAGTTAAGCATACATTTCGTTTCGATGTAATAATCTCGAAGATAAACGTGAAACATAAAATATCACTTTTGCAATTACTTTATCAAATATTCTGCATCTATTAAGGTACCAAAAATCCGTAGACTGTATGTGTCTGTATATAGATTCGTGACATTTTATTTTAAAACGACTGAAAGATAAAATATCCCCCAAACATACTACAGGTTAACAAAATTATTATACATAATAATATTCAGAAATGGTCGTAACTACCGAATATGTGATACTTTAACACATTGGAAAATCCATTCATAGAAAACACCATTGAAAATATACACCGGAGAATTAAGTACCTCGAATGTATAAAAAATAAAATTAAATGAAATACATTTACTTAGTCTTAGATAGATACATTTTAAAATAGCAAATTCTATTATAAGGTTTAAGACACCCGCCTAATCCCTTGACACAACGTTACAATGACAAAGTTTTATTCCGGCACAATAATTCGATGTTTTAATACCAGAATGCCAACCGATAAGAATATCACGAACCCAAAATAATATTATTTCCTATTGTTTTCTTAACATTTTTCGGAAATGCTTAGGTCAAATCCCACATAAATTCATATTTTTTTTTTCATGGTTTTTGAAAAATGATTTCTATATTATAAATAATATTATTAAGTGGTACGTAACATTTGCGGTCAATTCTAATACCTATGGGAAATACGAACAATATTTCATAATATCCAGATGCTTATTTTTCCACAATACATTGTTATCAATAATTTTCTTATGAAAATGTTTATTGATGAATTTAATTCAGAAAATAAATTTATATTACCATCACATTATTCTTTTCTCAAACTACGCGAATTGACTTTAACCCACCCATTCGGAACGGTTAATATAATACCTATTACAAGTTACAATCTACAATATTCAACTTAAATTAAATCATGCTGTTTTATTTAAATGAAAACAGCCAACATATCGTTTTGATATTATCTGGCATGCGTTTCTTTTTCTTCAGGAAATCAATGATGATTGTGTATAAATGATTCTCTTCAATCTATTTAATAAAATATGGCTTTTTGCTATAGTCATATTCCGGTACAACCGACTGGTTATTACAATACATGTATCTATATTCTATAGTAAAAATTCCCTACTACGCCAAACAACATGAACATGGAACATAGAACATAGAGCAAAATGCTCAATATGTAATTTATTACACCAGGCTGGTATATAATATATATTTACCTGTAGAGTTATATTTTAAGAATCAGGCTCTCATATTTTTGTTTTCAATATGATTGGTAGAAGGTACGTATTAAAATGAAAAAATCACTATTATAGGAATTTTGGTAAATTTTTGAATGGAAAACGGGCACACCTATTATTTTGACCATCACTGTATTTACGATATATAAATAGTTTAAGTAGATGCAGTATATATTTCATACTTCCAATCAGACGGTGTCAATATCATGTATTATCGCCAAATTAGAATTGAATGTAAACTATAAACAATTCTTGCAAACTATACTACTATAGGCGGTATATATACCATATACAGATCTAAACATATAAATATAATACAGTGTATAGAAATTTGTTTAATGGCAATGTGTTATATACACTCAGAGCCGTTCCGTGGTTAAAATTATAGTGAGGCAAAAACTCATACTTGCGCCCCTTCTGCCCATAATAAAAAAAAAACTTATTTTTAGAAGAATCTGTATTGACTGTAAATCGTATTTAAGCAACAGATACAGAGGAAAGATACTTTTGGATCCAAAAATTAGGTGTAAATTTTCCAAAACCGCAAAAGACACAAATTTTCGTGGCATTCTCGGTGAATTTTTGGACATGCCCAGAATTGGTAGGTCCAGCTAGATACTACTCCTACTCCTACTGCTAAATGAAATTTCGAGATTTCCTCTTCTAGTAGAAGACTGCTACGTACACTGCGTTTTCATTACTATAGTTAGTAGTTTTTTTTGAGTCTGTGACGCCAGCCTGACAATGTTGTCAGGCTGTCTTTTGGACAAATGGAGTGTTTAGAGGATGTGGTGGGTATCCTAAAAGTACTGTCAGGCTGCCCCCTTTTAGGAGAAAATATGGTC
>JAABKK020019761.1:0-18980 GCA_011634745.2 Catotricha subobsoleta | reverse complement strand
AATAAATCAGACTTTTTTGATTTAAATCAAAAAATATTGATTTTTTTAAAAAAATCATTGATTTTTTCATTCCCTGTCAGTCTGTGTAAAATCACTAAAAATTATATATCACAATAAGATATTATATGTTAAGAACAAAATACTTTATGAATAAAATTTAATTGAATTGAAAATATGTACCTATTCAAGCCGACTCACTAATGATTTCTTATTTAGCCGTTTCCCCATCGATATTAAATGAAATTTTAAATTAATAAATGTTGTTGCAAATAAAAATGATTTTAATTTCTTATCAGTCTTTTTTTAAATATTTTGTTGGAAAAAGGTAATTAATTTTATTTTTATTGAGTCAAATGCTATTAATTACTCTCACTAGATTATTGTTTAAAAATGAGAATATCAATTTTTCTCGCTGATTATTTTTAGGTATTAATAATAGAAATTTTACTTATTTTGTAAAAGAAAAATGTTTAATAATTGTCGTTTTTTATTCTTACGTGTAAAAGTTGCCCTATTTTACCCTTAAAAAAAAAGTTTAAATATAATTAAAGTACCGATCAAGCAAACAACAATAAGGATCCATTTGGCACCGCACAATAATTCAATTGAACTCAAAGGTAAACTCTATTATTTTTTTTATTAAAATCGGTTTTCATTTTCCACCGGCCATCGCCTTACTAAATTTTATCGTCACCATTAAATGGCAATTCATCATCAAAATAAAATATAAAAAGGCGTGAAGAAGAAAAATAAAAGGCTGATTAATGGATTATTTTAGAGAGCTTTATTATGAATAAAAAACACTTTTATATCTATTTTTCAATTTCTTCGTAAATATTTTGTAATTAAAATAGAATTATAGACGCGCAAGAGCTGAGTAGCAGGTAACGTATAAAGGTGTACACGGATCTACGGTTCTGTTTTAAAGTATTTTAATTTTATTGTTTTTTTTTTGTAAATTAAAATTGGCTGACTTGATTATGCTGTTCATTTCACAACAAAGGAAAAAGGATTTTGAATTAAAACTAACAACTTAATGGATTTATGTTCTACTGAATACATTATGGACTTGATTGCTTTTACCATTTTTTTTTATTTCAAAACGAATGGTACGTGACGTTATGTCTCACGTTTATTCAAATACTATGAATAGATTTGATTTTATTTGCGCATCTTAACCTTAAAGTAACATATATTAGCACTTTTATTTCGTTGAACTATAATCATCGTTCATTGATGTGTAATATAAATGAGTCAAAACGTCTCGTTAACATTTCTAAAAATTCAATAAAAATAAATAAATACGGGATGAAATAACATCTAAAAAATGCAGCATACCCTGTATAATGGCATCTATATTAACATAATTTTTTGCACTCCGCATTTTAAAATTTTCGGAACAAGAATTATTTATTTTAATTTTGAATCATGGAATAAACATCCAAAACCTATATATAGATACATATATTCCTTTAAAACAAGCTAAATAGTTTTGCACACGTTTCCTGTTTTTAATAAGATTTTACATAAAAAGTTTCTGTTTTCGAATATTGCAATACTGTTTCTCTACTGGAGCATTTTACTTTTCATGTTCTGTTTCTCATTCATTTTTATATATTTGAACAGTGCATCAACCAATCTCGCTCGAACGTATATACCTACCAAAAGAACTTTCCATTAAGTGCTGTCTCTTGAACATTTTATTTTAAAATATATGTATACAAACTTTGTCCACATTTTTTTTTTGTATCCTGTGTTGCCTCTTTAGCTCTAGGTAGTTACGAAAAATGTGACATTTTTTCTTTCGTTATAATTTTTAATTAAAACTAACTTCTTATAATAAATATTAATTTGTGTGCGTTGTCTGCCCACACTCACATTCATTCACTCACACATACATACAAAAATACATGAGAGCACAATAGAAAAGTATTTTTCGTCATGATGAAGAGGATCAACATTTACATTTCCTCTTTATATATTACTTTATTTCTATGAATATCCTGCCTGTAAATAAGATAACAGCCCTTCTTTGGTTTGGGTGTGCTGTTTAAACTATAAATTTAACAGTAAGCCGTCAGTGTAGAGCATTAGTTTTTTTCTTTATACTTAAATGATTCGTTTCATATATTAAAAGCTTTCTAAAGCGTAAACATCTTGTTATTTTTCTAGTCGATTTGAGTACAATAATTTAATAGCAGCGACTGAAATATTTGGTAAATAACATAACAATGAACTTACACATATGAACTTGAGCGTGGCATAAATTTCATTAAATTGTAAATAAATTTGACTTCTTAAAATTCTTGTACCATACTTCGTTCATAGAAACGAATACAATTTATAAAACAATTTCATTAAAGAAAAACATCATAAATATTATCATAAATGTTTAACACTAAATCGCTCATCTCATTTATTGGACATGTATTTATTAAAATTAACATTTTAAGGAAAAATAATTTATGTCTCGTAAATTATACAAATAGGTTGTTTGAAATTTATTTAGTTATTTGCTTGATCAATGTAAAAAAATAAATATTAAATTTAAAAGAACTGAAGAAAAACATAAAAGACATGTTTGTGGTAGAAATATTAAAAAGCCCAAAGAATTATATTTAGATTTAAACAAAAGTTTATCCTATTGTTAAATGTAATTATAACGGTAATGTTTTGCACGGCCAATGGCATTTATTATTTGAAATAACGTGATTCAGATGGCGATGTGAGATTTTTCATTTGTAAATTGAGGGTTTATACCAGGTGATGATAATATCGGAATTATCATTCATTTCTAGAACGATCAATCATAAAAAAAAGCCCTGTCATATTTCCAACTTCATGGGTGTGGTTAAATAGCTGATGAATGATATATTTGCATGAAGCAATATTGATTTTTTTATAGCCTATTTATACCCGTATTTCTAGTCAGGAATAAATCATCTAATTTCAAGTCATAGAATAGAGATTGTCAGTAATTTAACAGATTCTTGAAGACACAATACATTTTTGGGCTGCAATACATCACATATACTTATGGTTGAGTTTAAATATATTTTTCTCTGTCAGATCACATATTTGCACTATAGAATTTATTTGCATTTGTAGGTTGAATTCTCTATATATTTGTATAATAGTGTTTGGCCTCTGTACTCAAAGACATGAGATTGCATATTAGATGACATTTTCAACACATTGCAATATTGCATTGCAGCATGCACAAGACACCATCTACCAATTTATATTGTGATGTTTCAGCTTTCATATTTAAAGGATAGTCAATTTTCTCTCTATTCTCCATGACGTTCTAACTATGTATTATTTAAAAGTGTGTTAAATTTCTGGAAGCGTTTTAACAGGACTATTTTTTTTTTCATTTTCATGAAATACGAAGAAAATATGTTTGCCAAGAGGACATATTTAATATATGTAAATGTTTTATACATTATAATTCTTGGTAAAAAAAAAAAAAAACTCAGCTGTAAACGAAGCGAATAGAAAAATGATTTTAATATTAAATTCAGGATATGATATTTTGAATATACCAATTATTTTTTAATAATATCTTTTTATATTTATTTCATTACTTTACACTTTGTCGCATCTTACAAAAACTTTTCCTATTTTGTTGCCTTCATTTTGCAGTCACTTAGATTTTAAAATAATATTAAATTTAATACGACGTGAGATGTGTATTATCTTGTCTTATCGATATATATAAATATATGTTTGTATTTATGTGTTTGTTGGTTGTTAGGTTTCAGACTCATCAACTAATAAATAATAAAATCATAATTACATATATAGATATAAGCTTCCACTATATACAATATATATGAGCTTTCAAAATCTGTCTAGTGTGTCTGTAGATCTATAGAATGTGAACCTAAACAGAACCATGCATACAAAATATTATATAAATTTTAATAATATTTACGTAATAAGCGAAACATTGCATGCAATGAATAAATGTTTTTTAAAAAATGTTTAAATTGGCTTTCTGATGGTGTTTAAAGTCGAAAGTATATTACATATTTTATTATATAAAAGAAAAATAACAACATATCTACATAAAATACAAAAAGCTGACTTTAAGTTGTTTTCGAATAAAACAAAAAAAAAAAAGTTTATAAATGCTATACAAAACACGACCTATTGAAGCGTACAAATCTAATATGAAATTCGGTTATTTATTAGCACCATTATTCTATTATCATGTATATGAGCTTTCACAAAACTCTCCAAATCCTCATTGGACATTATATGAAATGTTTTATACGTATCTACTGTTGGATAATGTTACGGTTCAATATACATAATTTGTATCTGAACGAAACTTTTCTAACTTGGATTGACTAGCATTAATTGATAAAATTGTATTATTTTATGTTTAGAAAATGTTGAGTTTGCCATATTTAAAATAACTATTTTCCTTCTGTAACCGTAATCTGTATAAAGAAACCAAGGACTGTTAGGTTCATATTATTATGCTAGCTATTTATTAAATTCATTCATTCCTGTCATAGAGTGTTCTCTTTCTTCTTCTTTTTTTTTTATCTATTAATTGAGACATACAGAAACCAGTTAGCTATGCAATAAATAAGATGTGAAATACCAAGTAGAAATGTCGGTAGACGTCATCAACAGGTTGCAGCCACAAAATAAAATATTACTCTTCTATAATTCCACTTAAATATACTCAGAGAGATGTATTAATTTTTTAAATAAAGAATATAATTTTAATTAAATATGTGTGCAGAATATTTATACGATTTGATACAAATAATAACTGTTTGAATCGCAGAGGAAAATTAAATTGTAATATACTTAAATTACATATAGTAAGTTTATAAGTGGCATATGAAAAGGTACGAGTAATATAAAGGTAAGTAATGAAGATATTGAAAGAAAAATATATAGGTCAACATAAGCATAGATTTACCAGTAGTTTTCTTTTGTACAATGTTAATATTTTTTAATTAAAATATATTTCATTTTCTAACATTTAAAATAAAATCATGAAATTATATTAAATAAAATGCTAAGGAAAAATTCTATAGAATCTTAATAACTTCTCATATTTCTTTTTCATAGTTATTTATTTATTTATTTATTTTTTTCATCATTAGCATGTTTAGCATAGTAAAACTTAAAAATGACTATTTTCTGGGAATTACGGAACACTAGTCTGTCTCTAGAAGAAATAAATGCATATACAGAAAGAAACTTAAAACTAAGATATACATCTTGAAATTAAAATACTGATAACTAATATGTATATGCCAGTGTCCACCAAGAGTCCTTATAAATTTTGTGTGCTGCAGTTTCATTTAAAAAAAAAAAAATCCTCAGTAAATTTTTGGTAACATTCACATTCAAAAGCCAAATGCAAATTTTATTTTCCACATTGTACTTTTTGTTTGTTTTTTTACTTAAAATAAGGCGATTCACATTCTTTTCATACACGAAATTTTACTCATCACCAAAGAATTTAGTCTTATCAAATGTACAACAACATTATTTCTGATTTCTAATTTAACCGACAAACATACCAACATTTTATGCATCCAAAATAGAAATAATTTTCCCTTGATTTAGAAAATTTAAACCAAAGCACAAAAATTGTTATCATAAAACTTACCTATACGAATGACAAACAAGAAACAAATAATAAAATATAATATTCAAATAATATACATTATACATACAATACATTTATTTATTTTGTCGACAAATTGGATTATTCAAATGGAATTCGCGTGTTGTTTTCTATTTATATAGAAGTAAATTATACAAATGATACATATATTGGTTATAGGTAGGTACTAACCTAAATTTTCGTACAATATAACCAAAATTCGTGTATAAATTGGTAGCAATATTATTTTAATATTAACATTATTATGGATATTAATCCTCTTTCTATATTTTCTATTATTAAAGTATAGAATAATCTATCTGGATAAAATAATATGTGTAAATATAGTAGTCATAGTCATCTTACTACTAACGTGCAATTCTATAATACCTACATATTATAAAAGCTACTTCTTTATATTCTCCTTTTTCTTATATTATTACATATTAATAAAATAGTTATAGCTCTGGATGAAATATAATAAGATCCTATGTCTATATATCGCTGAATGATTATAATTGAAATGGAATATCAAAATTTTGTACGTATAAGCAATATAATTCTGTGTATTGTAACATATTGATATTTATACTTATATGTAATATTATAAGCGATAATCTCACGCATCTTATATATTATGCGGTGCAATGAAACCACAATTTTGTTGATGTTGTACACAATAACCGAACTTACTTCATATATTTTATTTTAAATTTATCAAATGATTTCTAATGTCATCGCAATTTTTTTTTTTTTTTTATAAATGTATTAAAATAAAGTCGATTCAGTGAGACGAATATGCTTAAAAACTTGATTTTAAAACTTTAATTGGATGTGAAGCTGATAACTCTAGTAACCCATTATTTATTTTTATTTTTAACACACAATTTGATCGATTGATCAGTTTTTTTTTTTGAGCAGCTCAAATTCTACATTTAATTCATAAAAACGAATAGCTGACATTGAATATATCCGTTACACAAACAAACATCTATCATGAATATAAATATAAACTTAAAAAAAGAAATGAAATCCCTATTTAATGCCTCTACGCATAATTATGTTTATCCTGTTTATCCGAGTTGATATCCTTTAAATCGTTTTCGATTCATATTCATACTCGAATCCTATATATGTATAAAAATCTTATTGTATTTTGAGTTAGTATGTGGGTTTTTGATGTTGTGTGATGTTTAAACTATAACTTTGTTGTATTTATGTTATATAAGAAGCTACAACTTCATTGTGATGATGTATTTGATATCCTCTTAAGATTCTATTCCATTTATTATATTAAGTGTGTGTATACTTTCAGAGAGACAATATTCAGCCACTATATATTTATTTCTATTACTTTTTGATAGGTTTTCACATTTCGGAACCATTAAAATTCGCAATACAACATCAAACTATTTATATTTGTTCCGGATCACGTTTTCACATTTGTCGCGTGTTTTTTATATTTATTACTATTTTCTTTTTAGTTTTTCACATTCAGTTTTTCATTGCTTTCTTTTTAAAGTGACTTTGCAACTTTTATAAACTTATGCTTTTATTTAAAAAAAAAAAAAAAACCTGGGAAGAAATTAAGTGGTTTATTACGATGCATAAATCGTAATATCTGTTAAGTGTCATTTCTTTAGTTTTACAATAGTTATTATTTGAATTTTTTTTCCATTTGATTATGATGCCAAGTTAATAGATTTAAAAGCAAAGTTCGGAGAAATCAGAACCAACTTATATATTCATTTAACATTAATTCAATGAAAGCGAAAGGCAAGTGCATCTATAAAATTTCTTTGTTTAAATTTTATCTTTTATTTGGGATAATATTCCGGATAATAGTTAATTTATTGGCGAGAATGTTTTTCTAGATTATAAGAATTTAATTGATATTTGTCTTGGTCTAGAGCATTTGAAATGCTCTAATGTAAATTCGTTAGTGGCCAATTTTAGCCAATGACTTCATTACAACGTTATATTTCCAATGCTCTAAACGTAGACATAGTAAATTATCATTTAAAACAAACAATATCGTGCTATCTCACTAGATAAGATCGTGATTCGATTTTGAATATTCAATAAACCTTTTATTAATTTTCTTTTCTCTCAACCAAACGTATATTGTAGTATTACATTATTCTCGATCGTACAATCAATTTTTTAGAGTAAAGAAGTGAAATCAAGCCGTAAAGATCAACTCACAATTTGACAGCACTTACAATCTAATAATTTTTTTCTTTTTTAACAAGGACCACCAATAAGAAAGGGATTCCAGCGCAAAAGTGCGTTAACAAACAAAAGAACTGTGAGAACGCGGTTGGACTGTTGCTTGTGTATTTTTTTTTTTTTTGTAAAAATTTTCCACTCGTTCAAACATTAATTTGTTTACTTTTGTTCGATTTTTGTTTTTCTTTTTGTGAGATGGAATAGGACTATATGTAGTACATAAAATAAGTAACCTTTACCTTATTTTATGATTTATATTTTAAGTTAAATAAATTTGAAAGGTCAGTAAAAGTAATAAATTATTGCCTTTTTCTAAATGTTCTGTTTTTGTTGTATGAAAGATACTATTTATTTATAGCACATATGTAAACAATATGGGAAAATAATAAAATTATTTCGATATTTAAATAAGCTGATGCAAAAATAGTAAAAATATTATGTGAAAATTCAGTTTGAAATGTTAATTTTTTGAGTAGTTACTAGCTATTATTATTATTATTATTTTTACTTCATTTATGAAAAAAATTAAATTGTGGTTTTGCACATTTCACCACTTTTTTCTGGATCTCAGAATTAAGTGGTGGATTTTGATGGTCGATATGTAAACGCAGAATTTTCTTTAGTGAAATTATACATGTTTACGAAAAATGAAATTGTGGCAGCTTGTTTTTTTGTTTGTAGCAGGTTTAAAGGAATCTCCTAAATTTCAAACTGAATGTAATTTTTTAATTTTTCTTTTGTAGTAGTGAAAGAACAGACACGAAGTACCTAAAAATAGATTTCACATAATTATTAGTGAGAAGACGATGGAAAACATTTTAAAGAGATGGGTTACAGAAACATCATTTTGATTGTGTCATTATATTAAAAAATAATCATAGATGATATTCAATTCACAATTTATTCTTACCATCAAATATGATTATTGCAAAACCAATTTTTATAATAATCGAAAGAGCGTAATTTTATTTTCTATTAATTAATATACATTACTTATAAATAATAAATAATTCTACTTTATTTTTGTTGTAAAGCTTAAATATAATTCCATACTCGAATTTATAAAAAATAATTTCGAATAAACAGCTTAAATCAAAAAAAAAAAAATATTATTCCCATTTACTTAAAAAAAATGTAAAGATTAATTTGTAATGTTTAAATTAATATTAAATGATTTGAATTCGTTTTTAACTCGAAATAATCGAATCGAATTGTTAGTTATTTAAAAATTAAAATACGGCTATAAAAAAATTAAATAGAATTCATTTAATGAAGTTTATCTACTAAGTTGGATGACATTTAAGGGCGATTTCAATCTATGGAAATAAATAGCGATGAATTTTTAAATAATGTTTTGAGATCATTCATCATTCATTTTAGATTTTATGTTATGAAATGTTAAAAAAGGAGTGGAGGGTATTAAAAAATGGTTAAGATAATGTTACTTAATATATGAACCGAATAGCGCCTAATTGGTGTTTTTGCAGATCCTACATATTAAACTGATTCAACAAAAAAAAAAAAAATATCGAATTGCTATACAACCCATTTTTTTTCTTTCTTCAATTTGAATTTGAATCACCCTATTTTACACATCTATTTAAATTTTTCTTAAAGCAATTCTTAATGTTTATTAGCAGATAAAAAAAAATGGTTTTATTAAATTTTAAATGTTTTTCAAGTTTATAATTTACCGAAAGTGGCTACTCAACATTATTATATTGTACATTTCATATAAAATATTATGTTGGCAGTTGAATCTGTAGGTAGAGATAAACTTATCATTCAGGGCTTCCAACGTACTCACATACAGTGATGAATTTCATAAATTAAGGTTATTGTAAATAGAGCGCCATTATGTTCGTTGGTAGGTACTTAAGGCATGTAGCCCATACATCAACTTGCTTGCGTACATTTTACAAGTAGATGATATATATATTTAAATATGGCACGAGCAATGAACACACAACTAGCAACCAACATTATCCATTCATATACATATTTATATGGTAGATTTATTATAATAATATATCTATTAAAATTAATTACATAATATTCACGAGATTTATTGCCCAGATCCTTAAAATGCCATTAATCACATCAAGATGTCAACCCTTTCCCATATCACAAGCAGCACACAATACAACACAACACAATATTATAACATTTATAAATAAAGCGCAACAAAGAGTTTATTTATAATTTAAGTATTATACATGAAGAGTATTTTGGATATTGTAGAAAAAGCAGAGAGATGGAGGAGATCGCTCGTTCGCAGTTACACTATATATTTTGTACATTTTGTTACAGTAAAGCACATATTAATCCTTTCGTATGTTTACTTACTTGTTCCACTTCGTTTATTTATCTTCTTTTTTCTTTTTTTTCTTTTTTTTCTTTTTTTTATTTTTGCAATGTTTTGTATTTTGAAATTTGAAAATGGGTTCATTTGACAATTCAAGCGGTAATATAATAATGTTACAATTGAACGTATATATTTGTAGTTATACAAATGAGGATGAGTAAATTAACTCATTTATTTATAATTAAACAATATCATATCTAATGTTTGCTTATTAGTGAATATGTGAATATGTTGTACATTGTATAAATTTATATGAGTGTAGGATTTATAGAAATTATATAATCTGGTAGGATGGAAAAAGAGAAGAGATGATTAGTTGTTATTGTTGATTATAAGTCTTTATAGTATTAATCACATGACAGGGTGTGGAAACTGGTATTTTCTTTTTTTTTTAATATCGGTTCCTAATTTTGGACAAGTTTTACGAAAATCTGTCATTTCAGAATCAGTATTGCCTGAAAGTGTGGATTTGACTATTATTTTAGAACCTTTAACGCCACAAATTCAAAATTATTTAGATTCATATCTGTATACAGAAAAAAACAAAATAACACTTATATTTTTGAAACCCATTTTTTTTTATTTCTTAGTTACAAATCTATCAAAATACATTGTATATCTATATACTAAACCATTTATTCGATCTTAAAATCAGAGAATTTCAAATCTGATAGCACCACACAGAAGCTGCACAAAAATAAGAAAAAATTCTTAAAATAAATAATGATTTCCAAATCCTGCCTAACAATCTATTTCTTTCATATACCAAATTCAAATCATTCTGTGATAACTTCTAACATTTTATATACTCATATAAATATTTATTATAGGTATTTTATTATAACTTCCTTATCAGATTAGATTATTTCGATTTCCCACACATTAATAGGAATATAAAAAAAAAACGTATAAAGTCTAAGAATAAATGGTTGCTATATGGAAACAGATACAGTTCACATTGCTAAGTACCCAAGACAAAAAACGCAAACGCAATAAGTATTTATTGCTTTGTTTTGTTATTGGCAATTTTTTGCTAGAAGAACAATAAAATAATATTTCAGGGTTTTAATTTCATAAAAAACAGAATCTAAGTCAAATTTATTTAAATATATAATTTGAGTTCAAACCAATGTTTGATGCATAGACAATAAAGATACTGTGACGCAATCCACTTTATTATTTAGTAAAATTTATATTTTACTCAGAAAACCAATTTATATATTTTTTCGGTTTTATGCCTATGTTATCGTATATATCTTCTGTTCAACAAAGAGAACAAATACCAAATAACAATGTTTCTCGTCTTTAAAAAGAAGGGCACAAATAAAAAGATTATGAAAATCTCTTTTTCATTGACTTGAAATCAAATACAAAGCAAACAGTTTTTATGATAATTGAATAGAAATTATATGTAATGCAATTCTATCGCACGTGACTTAAAATTATTACTGACAGGAATTAAACAGCTTTTTTATTTTATTTATTTTTTTGTTTTCTTTTACCATAAAAACAGTGAATGTAAGAACAAAATTATTATCTATTAATTATAGTCATGTATTTTTATTGTTCAATCTACATAACTTATTAATTAATGGTTATTATTCTATTATGATGAACATTACCAGCCCATTATGTTTATAAAAGAATGTATAAACGTGCTGAACACAAAAATTCTTTCTGTGTTATTGAAAACTTTATAATTTTCTTTTATTATTTGTCAATTGGTCGTATGCCTGAGTTGATTGCTGGTTGTTTGTTGACAGTACTAATATTTTAATATAGGTAACAAAACACAACTATACGTAAAACTTCTAAAGTTTAACTCGCACTCTACAAAATTGGTATAACAAAAAAAAAATAAAAAATAAAAAACTACAAGCACCAACTTATTTGTAGCGTGTCAAGCGATAATAAAAATTTCATGTACGAGAATTATGGATTATTATATTATTAGAATGTAATTTTTTTTTAATGAAATACGTACATATTTCATATTCACCATTTTTCTTCTTCTCTTGTTCACCTGCAACTGATGTAATTATTTAAAATATTTTATTCACTCATGATGGTCGGTTGTAAATGAGAAATATTTGATTAATGTACAATATTTTCTTAATAACTGTTATCGACTTTTTGGTTCGTTTAATTGTGAATTGTGGTTTGCACCATTTATTGATTTATAGTTACAAAGTAATTAAAATTAAAATGTTTCTATATCAGCTCGGTATCACTTTGTTCGCCAGACTCTATAATCATAAAGCATAAGTTTTTCATATATTCAATATATTTGTTTCAATTTGATAATGATGAATAATCAATTTCACGCATAAAGAATTTGACCCAATAAACTTTAACGTCTTCATCAACATTTTATAGAAAATAATAATTTGAGATTAATTTTTGTATCTTAATTCTTTATCGGAATTCCAATGTTTCGGATTTGTAGTAAAATTTCGTAGATTAATCCACATTGCGATACTTAAATTCTTATATTTTCAAAATAAAATTTATTTTATTTTCTGAATGTTGTAGCTAAATTTAAGGGCCTACGAATTAGTTTTATTACTTTGATGGTCATTTATATTGATCAATTTAAATAGAATTGAAATTAGAGGTAATTAATAAATATGGAGAAACCGGTCAATTACAAAAATGAGACATTTAATTTATGTTATTTATTTTTTTTTACATGAAATGCTTGAGTTTATTGAATTGTGTATGTTTTTATAAAACAAAATAAATCTTGCAATAAATAATGGAAAATGTTTCGTGATTAATAGCATTTTTGTATATCATGAAAATAGGTAAGTATTATAAAAAAATAAATAAATTTTCCTCACGTTCTAATGAATTTGGATTTTTTCCATTTTCCCTTCTATTTTATTTTAATATTCTTTTATCCACAACCACAACAAAAAAAAAAAAAGAAAGGTAATACATAATAAATAAATGAACAAATTAAATTGTTAATACTTTCCACTTTTGCTACAATAAATATTCTTAGCTAATTTTTCAACAGAATCCGTACATAAAATTATCATTTTTTTTTTCTTCTCTTAAATATATGTAATGTAATTTAAGTTTAGTTACAATACAATCATTTAAATATAAAACAGAGTAAATATGATTTATGTCGACAGTCTAAATGCCTTAATGATACAATATTAATACGAAGTTGAATGAATAACTCCCAAAAATTCATTAAATCATCCACCAAAATATGTTCTACTATTTTATATTTATAGATATTTTATTATATAACTCTTATACAAATTTATGTTATGCGAGTGTGCGATACGGTATGTACGCAATATTTTCATTTTCTCATACAAAATACATAAATATTTATAAATTATTTTTCGGAATAAATCATAAAATACTTTCTCGGTGGTTAATTCTTCTATATTATTTTTTTTATCATCCATTATTAAGAACATTTTAAGGTGCACACACATACTTGATGTTATTAAGTGTTAACCAGTCCTAGTTATGTCAAAGTTTACATTTATACTACACCAATATATAATTAAGCATTATTATGTCACCGTGTTCGTGTATCGTGCCTTAAATATAACGAACAATTTTATAAGTAAGCATATAAAACGATAATATATTTTTGTGTATAGAACCAACCTTACTGTGAATTTAGAAGGTAGTTAAATCTATTTAATGAACTAGATAATACATCTCTCACTCTAAATTTTATATACATCATAAATTCAATTCTAAATCCTGTAACCATAAACTGTTGTTGTATATTTAATTGTGCAAATATGAATGTTCTTAATTAAATGTGAATATATAATTGTAAGATACTTGATATGTGGTAAGGTATTTGCAATGGCATATGAATGTTATTTATTAAACGCCTATCAATACAGTTTTAAACTTAATCCTCTGTTGAAGAAATTTAACGAATCTTCTGTTATTGGTTCAAATTAACCAAATTGTATCAAGTTTGTTAATTGACTAATTGTCATTTGGTGTTTAAACAAACGATGGATCAATTTCATATAAAGCAACATAAGATTCTTTATTCAACCGATATGTCCATATAGGATATTGGTTAATAATTGAAATTACCAAGAGTATAGAAGTAATTAATAATATTCCTTTAATTTCACATTGTTCTGTGAGTAATCCCATTAACCATCTAGTTTACTGTTTATTTATTTATTCATTTACGGGTTACCCCAACAAGCTTTAGTATTGATATTACATAATAAAAAAAATTAAAATTAAAATTAAAATATTGAAGCAATCAACAGTAAAACACACATGGAACAGTCACTTAATAAATATTTATATTCAAATAAAAGGCGGGCAACATTTTAATCTTTGTTCTCAATAGCTCTCTACCAATACCAAATTCTAATATCTCTGATACAAAATTAAAAAGTCGACACATATAATTATAATAGGTTCAAAGTTACCATAATTTTTTCTATGGATCTCAGTTAATAATGGTCTAGCGACACGCAAATTATGTAATGGAAGCTTAAAATTCACCAAGGATGAGAGCATCAATCCATCCAGTTATTAGGTCAAAAACGAGAAATATGCTGGAATTCAAACATCGACGTTCAAGCGATTCAATATTAATTAACATACATCTTGACGAGTAACTCGGAAGATCATTGTTGTCATTCCAGCCTAATTTGCGTGAAGCAAACAATAGAAATTGTTTCTGGATCGACTCGATACGCATCTTATGCACATCATCATTGAACTATATAATTTTTTTCTCTTTTTTAATACATCAACAATGACAATATGTAACAAACGTTACCCTTATTTAAATGATGCCATAACATAAAAAGAACTCGAATGGAACAAAAACAAAAAAAAATAAAAAAGCATAAGTATATAGAATAAAGTTTAGCGAATTTAAAAATTTAAAATATAAAAACTATGAAAGAAGGAAAATTAACCAAACGTCAAAATACTCAAAATACTGGTGATCGACCGCTATTTATACTACAAAATAATTGTAAATATATAATATTATGTAAAAATATCACAATCAAATATAGTTTTATTTACATTCAGATATATGATCAAGCTTATTCCGCCTAAATAAAAATCTAAGATATGAATTGAAAAATAATTAAATCTCACGCTTACAGTCAGATGTTGTTGTAAAACAAGGTCACATATTTAATGTTATGACTCAAATTTTGTCAATTTGTTTATAATACTATTAGTATCGTACATAAACTGCTCGAAAATCGAGTGCTGTGAAATATCTATATTCAAATATGTCATAGGGGTTGATGTTTCAATAAAACACATCAAATCTCAAACATATAAAAGTCATAGATTTCAAATTTTCTATAAAACATTAATATGTAGAACAAGAAGAAAAGAAAAATCAATTTTCTAATAACCTAAAGCATTATATACAACATTAATATTAACTACATTGAAAACGAGAATTATGTTTCTGTCAAGCAGCAACAACAAAATTAAAATTGTAATATTTCTGAAAGAATAGAAAAAAGAAAAGAAAAAAAAAAAAGAAATAAATAACGAAGTAAGTAAAGACATTTTATATAACAAAAGTAAGGAAATTTGTTATATTTTTTTTTTCTTTTCCCTTAGTAATGTATTGCATTTCAGATAAACATTTTTTACAGTAAAGAAAAAAAAAAACGTGAACACACAAGAAATGTATTCAGTGTATTTGAGACTAGTACATCAAGTGACAAGCTTTTTGAATGGTTTTTTTTTCTCTTGCCATTCTTAAACGGAAAAAATAGCCAGAAGCATATTTTAAACTTGTATGTACTCACACTTACATGTTTAGAGAATAATTTTTTTGCTGCAGTTGTTATTTGATATGCTGTTGTGCATTGTAAAATAAAATAAAAAATGAATACCTAGTTTGAATATGTGTAAGAGAGGTTTTCATTAAATATCCACTAAATCTATAATGGCAATAATACCCCACTAGACTTAAAATCACATTAAATATTTTGCAAGTCACTTAATTATATCGAAAGTATGATGGTGTAAGAATAATATCACATGTAGCATAAACGAAATTTTGAAGATATATTTCATACAGTCGGGTTTAGTATAATTAGTTGAAATTAATCTCAGGGCAGAATATACGTAGTTAAAAGTAGCCGGTAACCGACTTAAAATTTTACGTATCAGCCTCTACAACAGCTGCAGTAGGTATAATAATAGTTTTAAAAATTGATTGCTGTTCAATATTATCATATTGTAAGTACTTATGTCTTTTAAAAATATGTTGAAAATTTCGTTAGAATCTGTGGTTGTATAATAATTTCGGAGTATAGATATTTTACGTTGTAATAAAGAAAAATTAGCAAATTTAAATCACCTTCTCTTGAATATATGATATTTTTAACATAAATTAACAAAGCTAACAAAATAACGGAACCTTTTTCCTGAAATGCATATTAAGTAAGTACCTACTGTACGATACATAATGCATTATTATTTAAAACTAAATTGCTTCAAGAATGTTTTTAAAAAAAAAATAGTCACTTAAATATTCATTGCTATTTTGTTTACCATAAAAAATAATTAGTTTGTTAAAGTGAGGTAGATATTTTCAAACTCAAAATATGCACGCATTCTTACTCTTATAGTTAAACGCAAAATAGAAATTTTCATCTCTTTTCACAGAATTCGTTATAAAAAGGAACAGAGTAAAATAAGTAGTTTCTAAAATAAAAAAAAAAAATAAATAAAAAAAAAATCAATTCACCAAGAATCCTGACATCGGATAAATTTTAAATCTCGTTCTAAAATTCAGGCTATCATCAAGAAACAAAAAAAAATATAAATAAAAATTTGAATTGTGGTATTACTAATTAGTAATAAGTACAATTTTTTTCATCCACATTTTGCAATTACTTAAATTTTATTTTATCGCATTCATCGTTCTTTCTCAGAACGTTCTAAGACATATTAATCTAATATAATCAGCACATAACTATACATCAACTAATATAGATATAATCGCAACAATGTTATGAGGAAAATGTGAAGTACACCTGCACCGGTAAAATGTTAGGAAAAAAAAAATATTTATGTTAAAACAAACTTCTTCTATATTTTATTTTGTGATATTTAATATAAACGTGAATTATAATGAAAAAGGGTTTGGTGTGTTCATGCGATAAAGAGTGATAAAGAGTATTTTCTTATTTATTTTATTTTTTAGATTTCTGTTTTATACATTCTTGAATATGGGATGGTAAGTCTAAGTAGATGTGTTCAAGTTTAAGAATAGCATAAACCAAAACGAACAGAGCAACAACAAGTTTTTTTTTTTAACGAGATAAGAATGCAATAAATTTTGGACTTTATACAAAATTGTTGGTATATTATTATAAAATTTAGTAATGCCTAACGATATGCACTAAACAGGAAGGTGTATTTTAATTTTTTATTTTTCGAATTAGTTGAACAGCGATATATTTTCAACTTATGTAAATGCTAGTTTTTACGCATGCGAGTTTTTTTTTTTTTAAGTTAGATAAATTTAGTGGTATGAAAAATGTATATTATTCGTACTTATGTGCAAAAAAAATGTAGGGATGAAATTTTGAGAAAGCTCAGAAACATTACATGAGTCTAAGCTTTGATAACTGAACATTTGATCTTCATCCACAAATTTATATAATACTTATGTTTTTTTTTTATTTCTTCTTTTTTTTATTTTTTATTTGTGTATTGTGCTATAATAATATATGCTGAATATAAATAGTAAAATGGTCGAAGCTTTGCAACATCTATATTAACAAAAACGACATTCAATAAAAAATTTCTAACCATACATCAAAAATAAATTCCTATTTCAATTGTTTTCCATTTCTGAATATTACTATAAGTTGTTGAGGCGATTTTCGACGTTAAACTGCTTTGCAGCACATAACAATTTAACTTTTGCAAAAATAAGAAATGAATTCGAACATATACACAAACACAACATACATATTCTTATCGTTTTCCTTCTTTTTTTTTCTTTTTTTTCTTTTTTTTCTTATTTTCGATGGACTTTAGAAACTTCTACTCTTATTTAACCAAACATACAACATATAATGTATAAGGTATAATAAAATCCTAGAAATGTTCTGAAAATAAGTTAAAAGTTTTTGTGAAGATCAAAAATACATAAATTGAATAGTTCATTTGGTTCTTTTACTGTCTCGAATATGTATATGTCTTTTTCTTCTTCGTCTTTTCGGTACAATAATAATAACATAAATAAAATAGTTGATGAAACTTCTGCCCATGCTTTTTCTATTTGATATAAGAAATGCATATTGTGCCGTGTAAAAGGAAATTACGAGTAGCGTGTAATGCATTGCAGTTTATACACAATTGAATTTAATGCTTTAAATATAAATAAGTCATGTAGTTTGTGTATTTGCGTGTATATGTGTTGAATTGTTGCATTGCATTGTGTCAATTAAAATTAGAATAGAGAATGAAATGTGTTTCTCTTAATTTATGTACCACACACACGAAATTCCACACTTTGCCTAATAATAATCATAAATACCATTATTTATTTGAAAAGGCTAGAGAGCTACAACTACAATTCTACAATGTAGGTAGCTTTGTACCAATTGAATGTGAAAACTTGTATACAAATTAGAAATTATCTACGTTAATGTTTACCATATTTAACTATCCCAATAAACAAATTGGAACTGGAACCAAAACCACTGGTTCTAGAACGGTTTTAGAACCGTTTAGAATTGTGTA
>JAABKK020019739.1:0-18991 GCA_011634745.2 Catotricha subobsoleta | reverse complement strand
AGAAATGATGATAATAACGTAGAGTAAGATACATGATGATGTGAAAGGATGTCGAAAGTTATTCGAAATTTGCACCGAAAAATGAAGTGTTGTACCAATGGAGTTGGCAGCTTGTTTTAATACTTAATAAACTTTAAATTGAAATAACCTTAACTTAATCACACTTGACTATAATTTTAAATTTACTATTTTAAACGAATTACCTTTAAATATAATTCAATAATCAATTGCAACCTTTAATAAGTATAAATTAATAGAGATAATAATAACAGCACGAACGAATAATAACTTTATGGAATGTAATGTGGGCCAAATACTATATTGTAATTAAGATAAATGTTATACCATTGATTGTCGAAAACGACTTTCGAAAAAGTCAATACAAAAACCGAGAACGTACAGATAACAAATAATTATGAAAAAAAAAACACTTTTTACCATAACATGACAAACATATTATTCTCTCTCGCTCATCCATTATGTGTTTTTTCTCTATCTATAGACCTCATTAATCACTTTGCAGATTCCTTTTATTGCATTAGATATCGAATATTATGTTGTTTCAGTTAAGAATCCCCAGCACCAGGGATTGCAGAACCGTTATTTTAAAAATAAATGGTTCTTAATTTTTTACAGTTTCTATAAAGTGCTATCTCTTCAGTATCGTTATTGTTTAGTAACAAAGGTTAGAACAATATTTTGGAATCCAAGAAACCAAACATACAAACCATTTTATATTGAATTATCGCCAAAGAACCGAAATAAGGAACCTTTATTTATTCAGTTCTTTGGCAATAATCAGTGTCGGATTGAGAGGTAATAGGCCCACCGGTCAAACATATACTACAGGCTCATTTTTTTTATATACAATAATAATAACAAAAATAATATTTGTCCAAATATTTTGATTTACTTTTTATTCTATTAATTATAATATATTTGTAAAGTGGTGCCAATTTCTTTATCAGTTTTTTTACAGTTTATTTTAATAACCAAACTATTTGCAAATTAGATTAATTATTATGTAGTATTACTTTGAAAACATTAACTTTATATCGTTTTCTTAGATCTAAAATAACTTCATTACGAATTTATTCGCCTAGCATTTTTTTTGTTTTTTCATGGAGACATGAATTATAGGCAATTTTTTTGTATTCGATCATCCCAGAGGTAACCAAATTACCAAAAAAATTTGAAAAAAAACGATTTACAAATACACCAACAAAAAAAACACGGTATAGAAATATACCAGAAAATCTTAGAAAATCAAGAAATAGATAGTTATGAAATTATTTTACCAATAATTTTCCAACATTTTTTTGGTAGGCCGCTGTACTTACGTTTTGGCTTAAACGTTTCTTTAAAAATACAATTCTCTAAATATTTTTGCCAAGCGTCATTAGTTGCTTCCAATAGCTTTTTTGTATTTAACTCACAATTTTTGTTGCACCACTTTTGTATTTCTTGACTTTCATCTTTGTAAGTTGTATTTATTAAATTTAACCTTTACTATCTTATTTCGAGCAATTAAAAACACTAAACAAAGCTCAAACTTGGAAGACCATGCTTCGATAAAATACAATGCAATGCTTTTAATTCAATATAGCCAGTGTCATAGTTTTCCATTTTTTCGAATTTTTGGAAAAATTTCTGGATATATTTCTGGAAATATTTCAATGGAAATTTTTAATATATTAATATAATAATAATATATACTACACAGTACACATACATATACTGTCGGTATGAAATACAAAAAAAAATTGGCAGTCATAATGCAAACGAGAAAAAAAGGAGAAAGGCCTACCGGGCATTTGGTATAGCTGCCCGGTGGACTAATCCGACGCTGGCAATAATTCAATATAAATGGTTTGTATGTTTGGTTTCCTGGATTCCAAAATATTGTTCTAACCCCTTTTAATAGACTGAAATAAGAAACCTTTATTTTTTCGGTTCTTTGGCAATAATTGAATATAAATGGTTTGAATGTTTGATTTCTTGGATTCCAAAATATTGTTCTTACCTTTTTTAATAGACAATAACAATAATAATGGTCGACCATTAAAATACAAGGGCTATGAGTGTGTGTGGCTGGTGCGCTGAATAAACCCGATGTTGCACACACACATAAGTTCAGCGCATGGCTAAGCACCATGTCTGTCACTTGAATAAAGTGGGCCCGCTTGCTTATGAGAGCATGTTTACGTGCAAGCCAAAACCTGCATAGGGTTGTAGAGCTAGAAGAAGAAGAAGAAGAAGATTAAAATACGCCCGGCCAATCCTGAGATCCAGAAAAAAAAAATAAAAAAAAGTGCCAAACTAGAAACCAATATTTAAATTTTGTCAAAATTCGTACAAATTTCTTCAAAAATGAAGTAAAAGTAGTGATTTCATTTGAAATACCCTGTTGAATACGTTTTCATCAAATATAATTAATTTAAATTTCATTAAATGCTAAAGAATGAATGGAATTAAAATATTATATAAGTGATGAATATTTGACGAGAATTCTAATGAAAGAAATCTGTTACCCGTTAATATTAAATTTTAAATTGTATATGAGAAACGAAATTGGTAAATTTAAAATAGCTTATCATATAAAAAAAAAACTTAACTTCTCCCTGTTAGTTTATAAGTTATACAATATGCAATGACTCAATCTTACTTATTTCTCGTTTAGCTCTTATGCTATACGCCCACTAAATTTATTGTGCTAACAAGCTATATGATGTGGTGTCAACATAGATATTTCTCAACGCCGTATTTTGAATTCAAATGTTAAAATAAAATTAATCATTTTTTCCATTAGATTTTGCAATTTATTTTCCTGTTGTACGCCCATCTATAAATAATAATAATAACTGTGTGATGGAAGCAAACAAGAGAATATGTGAATATGAAGAAGATTGTTTTTAATATTTCTCACAACATTCTTATACACTACATCATAATATGCAAAAGAGCTTTCTTTAGGAAATCCCTGACACATATTTTACATTTAATAATAATATTTCATGACTTGGATGGTATGCGGTATGCGTTTCATTTGAGATATTTTCTTGTGGTCTTATTTGTTTGCATTATCTGCTGTTCTTTTTCACTTCTTTCGTTTTATGCACAGTAAAAGAAATATTTCATTTTATTTATTATGATGTTATGATATTGTAATAGTACGCCGCTTTGTCACTCATATATTTATGCATTGAATCATAAATAGATAAATAAACACAAAAAAATATATGCGGTAAATTTAATACAACATATTGACGCACATATTTGGGATATACAACAGCACAATACAATGATGTCATATGTGAATACATGTTTCGTATTATTCACAAACGTTTTGAAATGTTCGCAATAATGTACAATTGAAAGTTGAAAGTTATTTAATGTAATATAAATTTCTCTCGTTATATGTACTTATTTATTTATTTTTATTTTGTTGCAGGTGCAATATTTGAACAAGGTACAGACGAGGTGCAGTCAGCATTTAAATTTGCTATACTGAATCACAATTTAAATGTAACAGCGAGACGGTTTGAATTAAAAGCATTCGTAGATGTAATCAACACTGCAGACGCTTTTAAGCTGTCACGACTGAGTAAGTAATGAGCCAAAATGAATTCAAATATTATTTCATTTTGGATAATAGAATATATCTTATGAAAAATATTGGTGAGGCATCGTTAAGCAAAAATTCACTTTTGGGCTTTGTTATTGTGAGTTTTCGAAAATATAGAAATAAAATAGAGTTTAATGCTCATATATATATACAAAAAATATACTGAAACTTATTTTATTTTAGATCAAACCACCAATCGTCTTCAAGCCATACTACTTTCTTGGCCGCTGAAGAAGTTCTTCCTACTTAAGACATTTTTTTCTTTTTTATTGTTTGTGCTTATTTTTTTATCGATACTTGAAATATGTGTAGCTGTTAAAAGTATATTCATGCCCTATCTGCCTATCGAAATATTGAACTCCTTTAGTTCTGTTTCTTTTTTCTTTATTATTATTATACATCAGCTACGATTCCATGTAAAAAATGCCAATGGCAATAATATTTTGCGTTTAGTGTGTTTGGGTTTGTCGAATATAAAGTATGTAGCTTACATTATATTGCTCCAACACGAACACACGTTTATAATATTCTTGTATTCAAATAAATTAAAGATTGTATATATTCTTGTATTTTTCTGTAGTTTCTATACATTTGTAATGTTTGTAATATCAAGATATATGTGATTTGATTATTGTATATGCAATAGATGGTGGATAAATATTTAATAATACTCTGAATCAGTGTACTACGTTGGCACTTGCTGTAAATAATATATAGTATAACTTAATCTTTAAGCCAAAGTTATTAAATAAAGATAAAAAACGACTTGAATATGTATAAAAATTAAAACTAAATTTATTGTATTTTAGGCGTAATTAAAATAGATTTAGTGAAAAATCATGCTTTTTCATTCCATTTTTTTTTAAATTTCAAGGACGATATTCATCATAATATCGTAAGATGTATTATGATAAAGAAATATTTACAGCAAACTATATTGTAATTGTACAAATAGTTTATTCATAAAATATATAATAGAAGCCATCATGCATTATATTTACCTGACATATAACATAACTTTATTCTACTAACTTTCATACAATGTAATAATATTATTTAATAAAGTTACATATAGCAAGGCTTTTCTGATATGTATATCGTGTACAAGTAGGTACTCCCTATTAGGGAGTATATAGTAGATAATAGATCAAAGCTATCAAGAGTATAAAATGACACATTGTATTTTGTGAAGTGTTTATCAGAGCTATGACAATGGTTTTCCCCAGAATAAGCTACGTTTACTTATAATAAAAAATAACAAAACATATTTTAGCAATAGACATATTATTATTATTAGTATTATTAGTATTATTAGTATTATTAGTAGTATTAATAGTATTAATAGTATTATTAGTATTATTATTTATTATTATTTTATATAAATAGAAAAAACAATTTATATTTTTTTTTTTATGTAAGAGCGCATATTTTGTATGGATCCCCCATAAGGAGGGGTCACAGAGGGTATTTGTCTACGGACGGAAGTTTTGTATTGAAAATAACTTTGAGGTGCATTATAGAAATCTCCCCCTCCGAACCCCCTTAGGAGTTACGCATGGTACAATAACTGCAAGGTATGATGAAACGCAGCTCTTGCTTACTTTGTTTACATTAGAAATGTCAGTCAGAGACTTTTTTAAAAACTTTATCTGCAAATATCTTAGAATTTGGTTCGAAAAATGAAAAAACTGCTTTCAGTGCGCAGAACGAAACGAAAACTCGTCCGTGAGTAGATCATACCTTGTAGTTATTGTACCATGGGAGTTACGGGTTGATTTGTGAAAAAAGATCGATTACGAAGTTTGACTGTAAATAGGCACGGCAGAACCTCGATCAATCGACCCAATTTTATGCGCATTATTTTTTTTTTTTTTTTCAAAATGAACAAATATTTGCTCCAGCTTGATATAAATTCGAAAACTCGTTAAAAAAAACCACTCTACGGAGCGCAGTATATATTTATGTTACACAGTCCCCACAATTTAATTTAATTTAATGATTTTTTTAGAAATTGTTTTTTTTTAACATCAATAATCACAAATCAAATGATAAAAACACAATTTAAAAAAATATTAGGGTCAATAATCATTATTCGAAATATCGAAATTTTAATATTGTCACACTATGACATATATCCACTACAAAAATATATGCACTATGCGTATACAGTTCTCATAAAAAAAAAAAACTAACAAAAAACTCTAATGACGATGGTAATTGATCATCCAGTTACAATCATTTCAAAATTTCTTAAATTTAAATTATGTTTTGAAAATATTTCCATGTTTTCTAAAAAGAAAACGTTTTGAAAGTAAAAAAAAAAATATAAAAATGGAAAAAATAACGTGTATTAACAGAGTGCGATTTAAATGATTTATTGTGCAAAAAAAAAACAAAAACTTGGTATATTTGCCAAACTTACTCTTTTTATTGCTTTATTATACACATCGGTACCACATACCCGACACACACCCCATAATATATCACACAAAGAATCACATTTCTAAAAGTAGATGCTTCAAAAACTCGATAATAGCTCGATAAATGTATGTGACAAAGTATTTCGGTCTCAAAAGTACATTGAAAATAAAAGGTTTTCTTCCTGTTTGTACACAAATGGATTTTACATTTAAATCATATAGAAAATGTGTTAAGAAAAAAAAAACAAGAATACTACGGAATTTAGTCATTTCTAATAAAGTGTACTCTATACGCTTATATTGGCTGCTGTAAACATTAGAAATGGCTTTCAAAAAATTCCATTTTTATCGTCGAACTAATTCTGAAGAAAATGTGAAATAATTGAAAAGTGAATTTCTTTTTTTCTGCAGATTTATAATTATTAAATTCAAATCTTTGCTTAAATTTCAGTTTAATGCACATATTTTATATTCAGAGATATAAATTCCAAAACAATTTACTTTCCTACTTGTTTTGTCACGTTCCATCAACCATGTTTCCAAATAATAAACAACATTCCATCGTAATTTTGAACACTTTCAAAGCACGTAAAACCCAATGTTATGCCAAAATTGCAATGACTAAGTAAGTATACTGAGAAATTCAAAATTGTATGTTTCAGTACTTTAAAGACTAACTTTTCGAGTTATAAACGTGAGAAATTCACCTGTAATGTAGCAAACGGACCTCTAATTAATCCTATAGTTCAAATACACCAACTATGAACTGCTATTAGTTACAGAAACATGATATATAGTTCTAACTGCTATTAATTTTATGTACTTACATTTTGTACCTACAATAAATTCGTTATAAGTTGTATTTATTTTACTTTTTAATTCTTCGCTTCTGTAAATTTTTATTTCGATATAAAGTTATCCATAAGATAACTTATACTTACACTAGAGTGTTTTAAAAATATAAAAAAAAGAAAAAAAAATATATTCTTGTCTCCCAAGAGACGTTAAAACTATATCTGATTTAGATTTCGATTGATTTTATCAAATATTTCATCAGGAATGCAGGTTTAAATTCAAAGAGTTTTACTTTTTTAACACTTCGGGCGAAACACCCTAATGAAACTTTTAAAAATGCTTTTAATCCTTAAAAATAGTTCAAAAGCAATAATAAAAAAAAAACTTCTTCAAAATATCTGAAACAATAACAATTGGTGGTCCAGCATTCAGGGGAAAAAAAATATATAAAATTTAATACAGATTGTATCAAATTTCAAGACAAATAACTAATAATTTTAAATCAATGAAATAGTTTCTTAGTTCTATCTGTGTAAATACATAACAATAGCAAATAACGTTAATTAGGTTACCATTACTCTATATCTCTTGACGCATTTTTCATTGACTTAAGTCTATTATTGTAATTAAGTATACATATAATAATGTATTTTAATTTGTATTGTCAAAGGTCTATAGCATTTATTATATAGATTCAACCTAATTTTCTTTATTTTTGTTCTCTTTTCACAGTTTGCAATCAATTTTCAAGGGGTGTTTTTTCAATGCTTGGAGCAGTTTCACCAGAATCATTTGATACACTTCATTCGTACAGTAATACATTTCAAATGCCATTTGTTACTCCTTGGTTTCCGGAAAAGGTAAGTACAAAGAAAAAAACAATAGCAATTACATATATATATATAGTAATACTAATATGGAACGATGATGATTGAAAATGTTGTTTTTGGAGAAACGTTTTTCTAGCAAAGTCAGTAAAATAAAATAATAGATGTTTGGTTCATATTATTCTCCATTTTATAATTAGAAAAGAATTTATAAAATAATGTTTAAACGTAAGGTATATGCAATTTCCTATTGACATTTAGATAGTACAGCTACAGGTATTACTTCTTTTAATTTATTTTCTATAAAATATTATATAGAATTTATGGAACAAGCTCTCAAGCTTTTTTTATGGTTAGTACCACTAGGTTTCCATTATTACCAAATATCATCAACAGAAAAGCAATATCCAAGGTATCTTTAAGCGTAACAATTTAAGACTATCATTTAACCGGTTTATTGAAAATCAATAGTTTTCTGAACAGATTTTATTACTGTGGCCATACGTGCACACGGAAGGAGGGCCCCCTGAGATTTGAAAAAAATAATACTCTATGTCGATTTGTCGATAGCGTATCTATTTTAAGTTTTTGAACAAAAAATAGTATGTTTTTTTAAGTTTCAGAGAATTACCCTACTTTGATTTTGAACAAAATAGTATGTTTTTTAACTTTCAAAAAATTACCCTACTTCGATTAGCATACAGCGTGGTTTTTCCGCGGTATTTTGGAAGAAATAGTATCTTTTTTCACTTTTTCAAAAGTCGGTTAAGGCTAAGCTTTTTTTTTGAGGCGGTTTTGCAATCTTCGATGGTGGTTTAAGACTGAAGATCGTTTTTTTTGCAATCGTCGGTGGAAAAAAACTACTCTATTTTAATTTTTCAAATCTACCCCTCACTAAATAACTTTAATTTATTGCATTTAGTTATTTTTTTATTATGGAAACATTATTAATGTGTTCAGCGTGCCTCTTTCTACCTGCCGAATGCTGGCACAACGATTCAATACAATAATGACAGTCTTTGAACATAAATTATAGTACCTACGTCCTACATATTATGAATTTAAACTCATAATTTTGACTGAATATTTCCGTACATCATACGCTAGAGGCGGTAGTGAAAACTGGCAAAATTGTATTATTTTTCTCTATCTGCTTCATTGATTTTATAAAACAAAATCTGATTTATCCAGCACACACTAACGTCACAAGCGGGCAATACTTAAACTAAGACCCATGAACTATTATTAGACAATATCTTAATATCTAATTTTAATTTGTACAATTTGGTTGGTTCGTATTAAAATACAAAAGTTATGCAAGAAATAAAAGGGTTTATATATAAACAAATAAAATATATCGTTTCGAACTTACATACATCGTTATTGACCCATTATTTTCGTACATTGACGTTGACGATCCGCTCATATATATTATTATATGCTTCGCACAATATATTTTGTTGTTATATGAGCCATTGGTGAAATCAAGGCTTTTAGAATCAATGAATCTTGTTTGGCAATACAATATTATTTATAAACGTTAAATATTTTTATTGCTTTTAAATTTAGTCCAATTTTTTTGTTTCTACTGTCAACTTATTTATTTACAATAGATTTATCACAAACAAGAAATCTCTTTTATCCATTTCACAATCAAATTCAATTGGATTGTTTATTAAACGTGATTTTTATATAATTTTATTTTAGAATATGAAAATCGGGTACAGATGTCTTCATATTGAATTATAATCTTTGTTTTGTAACTAAATCATTTTTATTTAGCTTCAACATTTAACCATCTTTTCTCATATTGAATTCTAAATATTTTGACAAAATATGAAAGAAAAATGAAAAGAAAAGAAACGAGGAAAGTTAACAAACTTTCAGTGAATATTATTAATGTTGATGGAATTCTTGATTCGTATCTTATCTATATTATATGCTGGCATTCCTATGTCTCTATATCTGTCGCTTTCCACGCATCATATAATAACAATACATTATGTCTTCTTGTGCATAAATATAAAATAAAACCAGTTGAAATATATAAAAAAAAAAAACAACAAAAGGCAAACGCCAAAAGGGATTTACGGAATTTACTTTTCCAAACGCAACGCACCTACTTTGATTCAAGTTTTCTCCAAACATTTTATTTTCCTCTTCATCAGCTTTTGTACCGTATACCAAAAATATGATGGATGACTCAATACGGATCATTACACTTCTAAATATAAATATAAGAGAATAGTCAATTTTCAACAAGAATTTCTCTTTGAAATGAAAGTATTTTTACCTCAACGAATTTATGATAAATGTTTTTTTTTTCACATTAGAATATATTTCTTATTCTGCAACATATTATATATTAAACTATCTAGTAGTGATTACATTTTAATATACTATAAAATTGTATTATGCTTAGAGGTCATAACTTGAAGTGAATATAATACGTGTTAGACAAGAGGAAATTAAAAGACATTATTATGTCACACCTGAATATAATATATTAATGGTAATACATTAGCTCTCCAAATCGACTGACCGGGAATGCTTTTAGGATGGTGAATATTTAGTTACATTATTAGAATGATCCATGCTTTTCGATTTCATATATTACTTGTAGATGTAGGTGGGTCTTTACATTAGACTGTATATGATTTCAATCAATTTATAAATTGAGAAGGATGTCATTTTGCGGTACGTATACAACAAGAGGATAATAATTTAGTTATTGGCAGCTCGGTAAAACTTTCTGCTCTGAATAAGCATACAATTTATTTACTTACTCATTAATATGATAATAATAAATATATTCTAATATTTCTTTAAAAATAAATCTTAAGAAATAAGTAATCGGAACGAATCAAAACTTAATATTTCTATGTTTTTCTGCCTTATTTCATTTTTCTATTCATTCATGTACAATGTATATTCTATTATATGTTTATGATAAAGGTATTGACACCCTCATCCGGATTTTTGGACTTTGCCATTAGCATGCGTCCCGACTACCATCAAGCTATTATCGATACCATTAGATTTTACGGATGGGAAAAGATCATCTACTTATATGATTCACATGATGGTAAGTGCTTATTGTTATTTATTTATTATATGCATGTTATCAAATGATTTAAGATATGACCAAATAAATATAAATAATATAACAGCAATATATTTTTGTACCTTCACGACATACGTTGTTTATGGCATTCATTTTACTAAATATCCAGCACATTTACATTAAAATATTAAAAAAATATTACAGCAAAAACTGTCACAATAAACACATCTCTAAATTTATATCCTGTTTTATTTACGATAAAGAGGGTTAGACATTTACCAAGAAAGTAATTAAATTGATCATTTTAATACATTTTATTACATTTTCCTCATCGTTATATATAGCACAGCGTTTAAATATCAAATAAACAGCAGGTGCATGAGAAAATTTATTTTAATTTTAATTGAACTTCAAATGTAAGTAATTCAAATCAAAAATACTATTCACTAGTATACACAAAATAATATGAAATTTTAAAGAAAGGAATAGGAGAGGAAACTATTGTGAAATTATGTCTGCTGAAAAATAACATTCATAGATGACCAAGAGAATGAACTTATGCTATGAAAATCAATTTGAAAATTAGAAATAATCAAGACCGTTTTATTGTAGCTGTTTGTTTGAAAACAAACAAATTTGTTAACATGCGGTATATTTTGTGTTCATTATAAGCATAGCAAATATATAACTACAATAATATAGAAATAGATTGACTGTAGTCATAATATTTAATGGGAACATAGCGATAGGGAGAAATGTATGTAAATGTGTGTTTTCATAATCTAAAATTATATTACCAAAATACCAACCAACCATAATAATATTTAATTTATTCCTGAAAAACTGTTCTGTCACCAACAACTGTTTAATATAAATTCCATTTAGAACGTTTATAATGATTCTGAATAGAAACGAAACGAATATATAATTCAAATTCTATAGAATCAGTTTTGGAAGCTTTGTTGCACAAAAAGTATGTTAGTTACTTTATAGAACTAAAAATATCATAAATACCTATAAATTTTATAACTTCTTCCTCTTTTATTTTCTTAAATAAACCGAATATGCGGTAAGCGATTATGGGGGAGTTGCGCAGGACGGATTTAATCAATTCAAATAGTATAATTGAAACGGTTTAATAGTTTTAAAAACTTTTAACTATACCTATAAGAAAATAAACGGAGTGAACGTATTGAGTACTACCTGCGTCAATAAGTGTTTATATGTTTTCTCTCTATTCTTTCACTTTGTATAGAATGTGCAAAAAATAATCAAATTAATGATATCACACTAAGTTGAAAGGTATGTTACTTAAGGCTTGCCTTAGTATAAGTATACTTATTTGGCACTTAAGTAAAAAATTGAAATACTTTCAAAATTAGTTCTTGTTCAACAAGTATTTCTCATGTACGGTACTTAAAAACAAATGAAATATACACAAATTTAGTTATGAAAGGCACTTATAAGTTTTATTAATTAAAATCGTTATATTTTATTTGAAATAGTTTGATTTTATTTATTTTTATAGCACAGTGTAAGTTTTTTTTTTTTTTACAACGTAGTAACATAGTACATAGACATACTTTCAAAATTTATATCGATCATACCGCGTCTATTCGAGATCATTTATTATCAGTACAGCTTGTCGACCATCTGTATAATATTTACACCAAGAAGTATTTTATCTATCTATCTGTTATGTCTCTTTGGATGATTCAACCATTCATTTTGGTTTAAGCTCAATAATGCAATAGGAAAATATTTCAGTGTCGTGAATATAATATGTATACATAAAGGTATTATTTAATCTTTATATATGTAGGTATGTAATCTTTGCATTTAATAGATACAATACTTGGTATATTTGGTGTAAATATCACGGATATGCAGATGGTCGGCAAACTTTAATATTGTTTGCAAAAGTATGAAATCCGTAAAAGCATTACTTAGATAATATAAATAATTTAGTTAATTTGGGAGGTTTATGTTAATATTTTATTTAATATAAAATAAGAGAGTCACAAAATAATAGTCAATAAAAATGGATGCAACCTCGAAAGTAACCAAAATCTTAAATAACATTAAATTTAGTATTTTTTTTTTTAATTGGGAAATTGATATTTTGTAAAGAAGAAAGTCACGCAAGTATTTACCTTCTCTACATGAAGTACGATCAACCCTTGTGTTCAAATATTTTTACCATTTTTAAACATATCAGCCCCGTTTTTCTTATTTTGGTAACATGACATATTGAACATATTATCTAACAAGGTTTCCATTGCCAATCAGAATATTGATGTAAAAATTATTTTTATTTATTCTTGTTTATTTGCTTGAAATATATTTTCGCATCATTTTAAACGGACATTCTTCCAATATAAAGTTCATGTCAGAGCGCAATTTCCTGATGATGAAAATAATATTGAAATGAAGAGAAATTGAGAATACTCATCATCAAATCATCTTTGTGCAAAAAGACACAATGTTAAACATATAGAATTTTGTTTTTGATTAATGCTTTTTTATATTAAAATTGTCACAGAAACATTAATATGGAAAATTAGAAAATTTCTATATTATGTACGTAGTTTCTATGTTGAATTAATTTCAAGCTAATATTATTTGCGTTTCGTTGAAAATTAATTAATAAATAAATAAATCACGCCGATAAATTAAATATAGATTTAAAATACAATGTGGAATTTCCTACGTAGACTCATATTTGATATCTTAATCCCGATCAATCATGCGGTATCGATCGTAACGATAAGTGATAACGATAGTAGAGTTGCCGCGAACGTCGGTTCGGTATCAAGGTTCGGTTCGGTTCGTCCGAACTGGGCTAAAAAATTTCGAATCTTTATTTTAGCTTTTTTATTTGTAATTTTTTGTACATTTTTAATTTTTGTCTTGACCTTGAAAATCGAAAACGCCTTTCGACACGACGATTAAGATAAAAAAAATTGATTTTAACATTGACATGTAATATAAATTGAATGAAACTTGAAATGTGTAACATGTGAGGCGTTGTTAAATCGGAAAGGCCATCAAACTGCATTTGATTGGTGGCGTGTCAACCGTGAAAGATTTCCATTATTGGCAACGCTAGCAACTGAATATCTTTCATCACCAGCGAGTACTGTGTATTCCGAGCAGTTGTTCTCCGAAGCCGGGAACATTTATGAAAAAAAAGAAACCGCCTGCTCCCAGTAAATGGTGAAATGTTCTTATTTTTACACCATAATTTACCGCTGTTGAATTATTTATTCACAATAAAATATTTAAAAAAAATAGTTGATGTCTTTTAGTGGTTAGAGCTTTGAGGGTGGTTTATTTCATTTTTTTCTCGTTTTATTGTAAACTTTTTGGCCGTTTCGATTTTCGGCTCGGTTCGGTTCGAAATTATTACTTCGAACCGGGCAAATGACCGGTTCGCGGCAACTCTAAACGATAGGTAACGTAGATTATCGGCCGTTAAAGAACGTTGACAGGCGTTAAGGATTGTTATAGATATATGTCGATAGTTAACGCTCTATAAATATGGTGATATTGCAATAACTGCGAAGATCATTATCAAATATTTTAACGTAGATATAGGTATGATAGCTTGTTGACACTTCACGTATCGTAACGTTAGATAAAGAATATCGTAACGACGAATCTTTTTCATCGTGAATATAATTTCAGGTTACGATGCTTCACGTATCTTAACGTTTAACTAAGAATTTTTATCCAGCAAAAAAAAAAAACAAAAATTTCGGGTTACGATGCTTCACGTATCTTAACGTTTAATTAAGAACCAACTTGAGAATAGAATGTACTTATCTAATAATATTATATATATAATATATATATGACAGTTTATAAATAATCGTTCCTTTATAAAGGTTATCTTAAGTGATATAAGACGCACCGTTAACATGACATTTTTATGGACTTTTTACGGAATGGCCGCCAAGCAGATCACAGGTTCGAAACCAGTCCAAGTCATAAAAAAAATAAAATAAAAAATATTAGCTATATATATATATAATATAATAATAATAATAATAATATACATAAATAGAAATTTAAATAGTAAAATAAAAAAATAGAAAAAATCATAATTTTTCTTATAAAAAACATTCTTTATTAATCGATAACGATCGATATCGATCATCAACGTAATTATCGTTGACCATCGTTGAAAAACTGCCAGGTCAGTGAAGCACTAGTTTAAATTTACGATATAGGTCGTTACGTTCAACGTTGACTGTCGATATCACTACTTTTGTCAGATTGTTCGGGATGCTGATAAAATATTTTTTTCTGTGTTTTATTCAATTACTCATATTTTAGTTTACTATTTACGAAACATTCCTTCATTACAATTACTACTAATTACTTTTTAAATGGTCTGCATATTTTTCTGATTTCAATAGTCATCAATAATGATCTTATCAAAGATCATATAACCTTTAAAAACTTGATCTAGATCACGCAATCTGTAGACTGTTTGTAGATCATAGATCATAGATTAAATCGTTTAAAAAAAAATAATTGAAAATTCACGTTTTATAGAATCTGCGTTATAATATTATAATATTCAATATTAAATTATTCACTCATTAAGACAATATAAAATAAAATAATAAATCATAATCGATCTGATTTTTCCCAACTTTTCATAACATGACAAATAGAGTACGCCGCAAAAAAATAAAATGCATATTTTATTTTATTTTCTGTTAAATGAGTAAGTATACAAGGTGTATTCAGAATAGAGAAATATGATCTAATTAAAAAGATAATCAATTTAGAAGTACATATGCAATTTTGCAAGATTTTTCTAAAAATTAGAGTTGGCTGCAAGTGCCAAAACCTGACATGCGTTTATTAAATGAATGCATATATTTTTATGTAAATCTGTATCATTGGATTAAAGCCTATTTTGAGAAATATTTAGAAATTTGATTAAATTTGAACACGGTACCATTTTGGTGCGAAAATATCGAATTCAAAATTGCGCTATCTTAATTATAATGGAGAAAATTTGTCTTTTTGTTTGTTTGTTGGTATGTCCCATCAAAACGATCTGCTCTAGATCGCGATCTGTACCCAACACTTGTGCTACTTATACGACTATATTTTATTATGAAATTATAGAATATCAAGATTATGTCTAAAGTTTCCGAATTGTTTTTATTATTCATCTGAAAAATTTATACATTTGTTATTTATTTGCTACCATGCAAAAGAAACCACAAAAAAAAACATAAAAACAAATGCAAGAAGGAAAATAATGCTGATCGTCGCCTACTCATTATGACAAGCAAATTCGTATGAAATGAAGTGCTATGCTTTTCAATAATATAAATAATAAATAAATATCATAAAATAATGAAAAAAAATGTATAAAAACAAAATATATGTTTTGAACAAAATCAATAATTTTCAGTTATTGCTCCAAAATACCTGTACTATTTTTCAAGAATTAATGGTTTATTTGTTCATAATTTTTCATCAGAGCATTATTTGAATGTCTAATACGGAAGAAATTTCCTAAAATATGCAAATATTAAAGCATATAATATCATTCATGCAAATCAGGCAAGTATTATCATTGCCATACAATTTATTTTGTACATGTTTTTTTCTAATCGTGTAGCCTAGTGTGTAATCAACTACCAGCACCACAAACACTTACCGAAGATTTTCTGCCATAACTAGATTTTAAGAAAATTATAATACATATATATATAAAACCACAGTTTAAAACGAAAATTAAAATCAACCGAGTTAAATTTTTTTTTTTTAAATGTGGTTTTTGTTGTTTATGATTTCAAGATATGAATTTACTTGTGCCTTTTATTTTAATTTTAATATAAATTTTAAATGAATTATTTATGAAAATATTTTATTCATTTAAAAGCAAACGAACTTTTAATTCTTTTGAAACGAAATAAAGGTGAACAGTGAAACACTACCATAAAACAAATATTTGAAACATTTTATTACTTTTAATGTTTGACTTTTATGCTTTTGTATTAAATTTAATTGGAAAACGTAGGTATTAAAATACAAATAATGCATTTGGTTAGACATACTTATTTTACTTATAAAATATAATATTAATATTCTTTCCTAGTTGCATCGCGGATTAAGATTAAAGGCTCTGTGTATATAGAATTAAAATTAATAAATAAAATATTCATTTTGGATGCGGTTAGGAATAAGATATGTGTGGTGTTTATGGCTAACTCGATTCATTCATCGATTCGCATCCATTCATTCATTCATTCAAAATAGTAATAATGATTTTAATGCGGTTTTACCGCCTTTCGAATACAAACACAAGAAATTACGATTTTCATAATATGGGTTGCTTCTGTAGTGTTGAGGAAAATAGGCTCAGTTGAAATTAATAAATAAAAATAAATATATTAAGTGCAAAGTGCTTATGGTTGTAGGTGATTCTAGTACAATATCAAGCGTTGTAATCAGGTTTATCGGTATCGACACTATCGATTCAATACTTTTAAATGGTATCGGTATCAAAGTATCGAATTATCGAAGTATCGAAATTGTATTTTTCAACACCAATACTATCAAAATCTTTAATTGTATCGAAATTGCGATTCTCGATACTTTTGTATCGAAACTATATTTTCGATACTTTACAGCTTATATTTTTTAATTTTTTAATTAAAGTATCAACAAAAGTATCGAAATAAGTATCAAAAAATATCGATGATAGTATCTCGAAAGACAGATTTATTAATAAGTATCGATATCGGTAAAAAAAAAAGTAACGACCGCAACCCTGGTTGTAATATTTTAATGCACACTGAATGTAACTAACTGCTATGTATATAAATATTATCTACTGAATTCAACATCCATAAAATTTTGAAAATCAAAAACTTTATTCATATTGATGAAAGATTTATTCAGAAATTTCCGGAAGTATTATGATACGCAAATTAATCCACCAAATTGTCCACTCACAGTCCTTTTTTTTACCATGATCTCATCATGCTATAAAATTTTATAGTTCCACGATGATGAAATATCGATTAATTTACAAGCGAGAAATTTTTATTAAAAAAAAAGGATAAAAAATGAAATAAATCGTTATATACAAAATTAATTGCATATCTGGGTTAGCGCATATATTTTATAAGATTATTCTGAATCCATAATTATGCTCTGAATTTTGGTTATCTTGAATGCAAAAAATAAAACAAGAAATTGTTAAAATTATTATAATTTGGCATTATTCATAATACAGATATTTTTATTTGCCAAAAAATGGAATTTCGCGAAAGATATTTCGCAAATATTTTTATAAGAATGTATATTAGTTGTAGTCCTAGATAACCACGATAAGTCTGTACTCTGTAGCAAAATATTATAAATGTTATATATTACAACATAAATATCTGTATGCTCTCTTTGTTATGTTTGTGATAATATTTTCCTGTTAATAAACGTGATCGCAATAACAATGTTACATACGTTGCGTCATAGGTAAATCATTTTTTGAAAATGATAGATAATTTACCATTTATATAGCATACAGGAGATGTTTTATTGTTTGATAATCTATATTAGGGTAACCTATTTTTTATATGAAAAAACAAAAATTTTACATTTCGGGGTGATGGATACGATACACAAAATGTTAATTTTCGATAAAAAAATAATGTAGACAAAATTTTAAGTCCATTGGATTAAACAGTACCATGCGCTTTTGGGTGAAAGATTCGATAGTTTATACATATAGAAGCGAAAATTAGTTAATAACAGTTTGCTGATCTTAAGCATATATTTTTTTTATAAATCTCGAGTATTCTCAAGTATTTTTTGACTGAATTTTTTTTATATGAAAATTTCATATTTTTTTTCCCTTCTATATAGTATGTATATTGTATAATGTATATATTCTCTGGTTGTTATATATAACTAGAAAAAAAATATCGAAAAAATAAAAAAAATATATTTCTTTAAATTTTTTTATTGTTTAGAAAGTATTTAAAACCTCTTATTTATTGCACTCATTTCAGTGAGATTTTCAGCGCGATAATCAGTTGGATCCAATGAGCTCCAAACTTTGCCTGCTTAGTTATTTTTTGAAAATAAATTATTTTGTATAACTATCATACCCTGAGATGCGACTAGTTGGTTTTTTGGGTCACACCCTATTCTATAGAGTTGTTAAATTACCTCTGAGATTAGTTTTTATTTCACATTTTTTCATAGGACGCCATCCACTTGTAAA